>MU184402.1:74345-147315 GCA_016904865.1 Pissodes strobi | reverse complement strand
AGAACAGGGGAGGCTACTATAGTCTATTTGGAAATGCTGCGAAATTGATAATTATTGTCCGATGGAATCTTGAAGTTAAAAAGTATACCGGGGGCCAAAACTGAATTTGTTATTTTATCGTAAAGCTACATAATTCGGTTTACTACATAATATATAATTAGGCTTGTCACACCAGAATACGGGCACGCAGGTGTACACCATAAAATATACAATAGGCTTCATTTACATATGAAAGAAATACGAACTGTACAGATCTTTGAGCAGTAATCAGTAGCGTCTCATTAACAACGCTGGAAAAATTTTCTAATAAAAAAGCGGTTATTTTGTAGGTATAGAAATACATCGATATTAAGAAATTATAGGTGTAATGGTCTTTCCAAAATTAGACAAATAAACAGATGTATAATAATTATTCAAGATTTAAAAATATAGGAAATAATTATAAAAACTAAAATATATGCAATAATACACACGATAATACTACAATAATATGATAATACAAAAAATATACCCAATTAAGAAAAACTATAAATAGTCATCTGAACAATCGGTTGAGTTGTCACTCTCACCCACATGTATAACTATTGGTTCTAGTGTTTCATCAACCATATTGTCAAGCTGCTACATCGTTTTTCCTAGTTTATTACATGCCCTACACCCTTTCGCATTTTATCTCCATCAACATGTTTAATAGCTTAGTGAAAAAGTATCTCAACATCCTTCATGTTTTAGGTAGTATTTCTGGTGGCAACAAAATTTTTTACTTGGCCCAAACTAACTCTATGGGATTTAGCTGTGGTAGGCCGGAAGTCGAAGTACAACAATATCACGATTGTTTGCTATTTCGTCGACCAATATATTTGTACTTTTCCGTGTTTGCTGTATTCAAAAGCTCCTTTTTGACCATGTCATCTTTTCAAAAGCCACTATTTTACGTCCGCTTTCCGCCAAACACTTGTTGGTACTTTTTTATTTTTCTAGAATGATAGGTTGCATTATCAAGCACTATAATAGATCCTGCGGGTATTAGATCTAACATTTGCTGAAAGTATTCTTCAAATACATCGGCATTCATATCTTCATGGTAATCTCCAGTGTATTTCGACTTAAATGTTAACAGGCCCCTTCTACGAACCCATTTACCCTACCAATATGGACCGCAATTAATCTGCTGCCTTTTCCGGATGGAGGTTTGATTCATGTAGATCAGCCCTTCAGCGCAGCTTGTCGGAAACTTTTTATATTTTTGTCATGCCACAACTTGTTTACTGTATGCTCTTCATTTACCCATATCTCGTCCAAATAAAATATGATTCGGTTTTCATTACGCTAGTCTTTTATCATCCTTATGTACTTTCTTCTCCAGTAAATAATTTCATATTTTTCTATTAAAAGTGATTTTCTGTTTTGTGTATAACATTCGAAAATCGTTCCTTTCAATGTCTTCCATAATTTGTCTCTACTTATTTGAGAACAATTTTCTTCGTTTTTGAGTGTGATATGAATTTTATCTAACGTAGTGATTTCTATGTTAAATAAAACGAATTAACTGGTTTTCTGATTTCTTGTTTTTCATTTTCTTCCATAACAATTTTTCTCCTTCCAGATGGTGTTTTTGGAGCCTTCATACAGCCACTTGTTGATTCACGTAAAATCTTATATATAAATGTTAGCCCGACTTCTGTCATTTGCGAACACATTTCAACAATTTTAACCACACCAGAACTAGGCTGTTGATGTTTAAGCGCATTGTACACAATTAAAATAATTGTCTTCTCATTAACTGATACAGAACACTTGGAAACTCTCTTCACTGGGGAAAACTGAAAACTTGTCATTTTTACAGTTTTCGGTATCAACCGGTCTCGATCGTCTTACAACAAATGCTAAACCTTTAAGGTTTATTTTAAGGCCATAATGAAACAGTTTTTATACCGCAATAAATATAAAACTGCCTAGCTTTTATTTTGAATGTTACTTTGTTTCGATTTTCTAATTAGTAGCTACAGTAAGTATGCAGTCAGTAAATCATAATTTTCTTGGGACATGCAACAATGTGTTAAAATATACTATAATATGTACTTTCTGAAACACAAAATACAAATCCTGATGAAAACTATGATTATAAAGAGAGACCTGAAATATATTTTTTATTACGCATGCATCATAATCAACGATTATGGCACGCTGCAGCGTGCTTAAAATGATGTTTATGATGCGCGTACTTTTTTTAAAGGTTGCTATAGAAATATTTGATCATGTCAAATTTGACAGATTAATATATTCGTCAATATATCCCTTAGCTTAAATATTTAAAACATTTTTGAGATTATGATGCATTCGTAATAAAAAATAGCGTATGATATACGTATATAAGAGGCCTTTAAAGCCCTTGCGACTTACAAAACACTTCGCTGCGCGTCGTGTTTTGAAACATGTCGCGCGTGCCTTAAAGGCCCTCTTATACACTTATATCATAATATACTATTAAATGTTCCTAATAATATTATATCACTCGGTTATGAAGTCTGTACTTTTTCCGTTAAGTGTTCTTTGTTCACTTTACGAGGACAAATTATTGTGTGTTAGTAGTCTAAATGGAAAAAAGATTAAGCCTATTATTATGTATTTATGTTTTAATAGTTTACGTATTCTAGATGGATAGCCATTATATTACATAGGATAGATAGTACGTCTCACATGCACCTGCTTTTAAATTGTTTAAGCCTGCTAAAATTCCAGACACAATTTTATATACCATTAAAATCAACCATTTTGTAAATATAAACGTCTAAAATGTATGATAAATGGGACTTTGGAAGTGACTAGAAAGTCAAACTATAGTGATATTATTTTATAATAAAAGTCTTTTATTATAAAATGGTGATATCTACAGTTGTTGCTATATTATCTATTTTGCATCCCTAAGGAGGAAAGGTTTCATATTTTCTACTTTCAATCGAGAGATTCAGAGGTTGGGAAGCGACCTACGTTCTAAAAATGTATTGGAAATAGGTATTTTCCTAAAAAATGCGGAAAGCGTTACTTTTCTGTACGCAAACGAACACAATCCTTCCTGTCAGGTAGCTCCTTCCGTTTAGTTTTTCAGTATAATTTGGATGTGGTCTCTATATGAGAGTTACCTACTGTGCTTCTAAGATTTTTCTTATTTGTTCACATGTTCCTTTTATGTAATATAATGTAACTTATCGGTTCTTTTTAGATTCGTACTTTTGGAGAATGTGTTATACCTCATCTTCTCAGCTTGAGAAACTCAAGCGTAGTGAGAAAAAGTGATTGATTTATATAGGTATTGATTTTCTCCAATGCCAAAAAAATAAAAATTTGTCTTTGAGTTCATTAATATTAGGTCTCGCTATATATGATATGCTATATTTATTAATATTTATTATTTTTGCTCTGTGTTGTTGATACAAGATAATGTCACCTTCAGCGAGACGCCTCTTAACAATATTTCATCGAAATGTATGTTCTGTTCGAAACAAGGTGGGAGAACTGGAGGTGTTTTGTTTTGGATCCACAGGATTGTGTGTCTTACAGAGCATTTCTTTTGGGAAAAAGAACTTGATTTGCTGGTATTAAAAGACGAATTCCGAACTTCCATGGTCTTTATTTAACTTAATTACACAACGTTTCGGACAGTTCTATCTCTGTCCGATATCAAGTGTAAACTAATCTAAATCCTAAAGCTACTGAGCATATATATAGGCTATTGATTATGTCATATAGACATGAACTAAGACGTTCACGGGTTTTTATTGCTGGAATAGATCAGTGGGTTATAAATGAAGAAAAATCCGCGGAGTGCTATTAAATTAGAGGGCGGAAATTGGAGATAGGGGTGAAAAACCACCCCTTTTGGTTTTTTCAATATATGTCGTAAACAAACCAACATTTCGATATATCTCATATGAAACTTTTTGTAGAGAATCAAATTTCCCACCGGAACAGCATTTTTTTGAATATTAAAAAAAAAATTTGATGCCGAAACAGTCAAAACAAACTTGAAAAAAAAGCGAAAATTTAGATTTTTGATTTTTTTTTTCTTTTTCGCCTGTATCTTTTTTTGGGGCTTAGATAGGTATAGGGATTGCTTCAGATAAAAAAAGATAGATTAAATTTCCTTTAAAATGGTGGGCGGAACAATTTTTTTGCATGAAAATTAACCGAGATATGGCCATTTGAACTTTGCTGTTTTTTTTTTGGCATTTCATTCCTCTTGTACGAATATTGTTTTTGTTCGCATTTTATTGACAAAATTACGGTTTTACTCAATTAAAAAAGTTTTTTTTTACGTTTATCATTTCGTAATACATGACAAGTACGACAAATTAATGTTTGGAACAATGGTGCTACTACATTTCAACAATATTGTCAAACTGCATATCGATATCATCATTTATATCTTTAGTAATATCGTCTTCTGCAATATCAGTTTCTTGTATATTGTCACAATTAATCTCCATGCATTCTTTACAAAAAATTGAGCAAGTAATATTCATTTTTCTGCAACCACAGTTTACCATGGCATTTTCATTCTCAAGAAGGCTTAACCCACGGCCGTGGCGTTACTCCTACTTCTACTGCACGATGGATAGGTAGTATTCCTCTGCAGATAGTTATTGCCGAACAACTAGAAACATTTTGTAACTTTAAATTAGATGGTACATCACATCAGCACAAAGATGCTGGAACCTCCCGCATTCAGAGAGATGCAGATGATGTAAAAACTTTGTTGGAATAGTTCGAAGAACTCCCTCCTTTTCTGCAATCAAGTGATTTGACTTCACTGAGCACTGGCGTGACCGGAAGTTCGGAAATTGATTGTCACGAAGCACAGAAAGGAATTGCTCTAATTCCAGACGTGTTTAAGGGCACAATTGATGACGTAAAATTTAAAAAGGCAAAGAAAGCCCTGCCGCTAAAGAGTGCATTTTCAAAAAATAGATTAGATGCAGACGATGTTGTTGTCGACTCTGACACACTCTTTAGAAGAATGCTTCTATGCAAGCCTTCGGATGCTGAATTCGAAAAGTATTTTGAATTTGAATTAGCGCCGTATCCAACATCGATTTTTGACGGATTCAATATGAGGAGGAATACTAAATCAGATTTGTATGAATTTTTACACCACTTGAAGATGCTCCTCTCGGTAATATTCACCATGTTATTGATGGTGGGTATTTAGTACATAAAATCGTATGGAACAGTAATGAAACTTTTGCAGACATAAGTACAAAATTTGTCATTTGCAAACCTTTTACCCCGAATGTACTGTTGCTTTTGATGGTTATCCAAGCGGCTCAGACACCAGTACGAAAAATGCAGAGAGGCTGCGTCAAACACAGCAAATTGGTCCAGGAGTTCAAATTAGAGATGACTTAAAACCACTAACAAAACCAGATAACTTTCTATCAAACGAAAGCAATAAAAAGAACTTCATTGCATATTTGATTGAAAATTTGAAGGGAGTATACATTGATGCAGTGCAAGCAGATGAGGACGCAGATTTTCTTATTGTCGAATGCGCAAAAGAGAAAGCATAAAAAATGCTGTTATTGTTGGACAAGATGTGGACCTTCTCATTATTTTATCACCTCCAGTGCCAGAGATTTTGCTGAAAAAAGTTGCTTGTGGTTGCACTACAGGTTGCCATGGTAACTGTGGTTGCAGAAAAATGAATATTACTTGCTCAATTTTTTGTAAAGAATGCATGGGGATTAATTGTGACAATATACAAGAAACTGATATTGCAGAAGACGACATTACTAAAGATATAGATGATGATATCGATATGCAGTTTGACAATATTGTTGAAATGTAGTAGCACCATTGTTCCAAACATTAATTTGTCGTACTTGTCATGTATTACGAAATAATAACCGTAAAAAAACTTTTTTAATTGAGTAAAACAGTAATTTTTTCAATAAAATGCGAACAAAAACAATATTCGTACAAGAGGGATGAAATGCCAAAAAAAAACAGCAAGGTTCAAATGGCCATATATCAGTCAATTTTCATGCAAAAAAATTGTTCCGTTCACCATTTTAAAGGAAATTTAATCTACTTTTTTTAATCTGAAGGAACCCCTATACCTATCTAATCCCAAAAAAAAGATACAGGCGAAAAAGCAAAAAAAAAATCAAAAAATCGAAATTTTCGCTTTTTTTTCAAGTTTGTTTCGACTGTTTCGGCATCATTTTTTTTTTAATATTCAAAAAATGTTATTTGATTCTCTACAAAAAGTTTCATATGAGATATATCGAAATTTTGGTTTGTTTACGACTTATATTGAAAAAACCAAAAGGGGTGGTTTTTCACCCCTATCTTTAAGTTCCACCCTCTAATTTAATAGCACTCCGCGTTTTTTTCTTCATTTATAACCCATTGATCGATTCCTGTAATAAAAACCCGTGAACGTCTTAGTTTCTTATTGCCCTGTTTTTTAAGACATAATCAATAGCCTAATACTAGAGTCAAGGCACCGGCATCAGTGCCCTTTATTAGTGGTTGCCAAATAGTGAGTATTTCTACGCGTGTCTTTCTGAAGATAGTCTCATTGTTTTTAATGACAACAGCTTCTTGGGAACTTGAAGGAGACACTTAAATCTGAAGCGCAAGGTCTTCGACCAATGTAAAAAATCTGTAAGTAAGATACGAATAACCCAAAAGAGCGATGTAAAGGTTAATGTTGGAGATCTCCCTAGGGAACAGAGTCACAAACGAGGAATTAAGACGAAGAACAGGTGTTATGGATGCTGTGAGTGGAGCCAATAGCGTTTTTAAAGTGGAACTGGGAAATATATCTGGTCATATTGCCAGAATAACAGATGAACTGTCGACCAAGAAAATAATCATGTGGAGACACGAATAGAGGCTTAACCGCATACGACGAAACTAGATACAAACAGCGCAGAACAGAACAGAGTAGTAAAATTTACGGAAGTTCTATACACAGCAATGGACGCAAATCAGTCGATTGATGATGATGATGATCCACTTACTTAGGTGTCAATAATTAAGACTAATCTAATTGTGACATTATAAAAATCGATAAAAATAGTGAAACTTGTTGGAAGCATACTGATCTTTTTCATGTATATTTAACCAGACAAAATTATATTTAAGTATTTTGATTATTATTTGCTAGCCTAAAATTTGCAAATAGGGAATTCGAGCCCTACGCTCTGTAATAAGACAAGTGATATAATATAATAGAGGCTCGAATAGAGGACACTCACGACCCTCAGTAAAATTATCAAATATAAGTTTTTCTAAATAATTTTACATTTGCCAAAAATATCTCTTTTAATTAGTTAGTATAAATATCATATTATATGATATCTATTAAAGTAATTGTATTCAACTTGCTATTTTAATAAATCAATCATGTTTTTTTTTTTAAATAATTTAGCAATCTATTTCATAGTTCTGCATAAGTTTATTGATTTATCTTTTGAATTTATACATTATCATTAACTTACATGCTGCATTAGAATGAACTTATCTTATTGAAGTACCTAAATATGCCAAATAAATATTGTGAAAGACCCAAATGATTTACTATCATAACATTGCTTAACGCAGTAAAATAATATATGACTCATTAAATTGCGTTTCCTTCCCTCAGCGTAAGTGAATGACAAAAATTCAATAGTACAGGGCACAGGGAATATAACACATTATTTTCAAAGTTTTAATTATAGTTTGCAGTCAAATTACACCGTAAATATAAATTTGAACCAGACCAACGGAGCTTCCGATACTAAATGCGTGACGTTTTTAGAAACATGACACTTTTATTACTTTTTTTAAATGTTATTAGGGTTCTACAAAATAATTGTTTCCAAAATTATGGGTTAATTTTTTGTGAATTTGCCCACAGTTTGAAGTATCCTGAATATTTATTCAGTTATGGGGTTTAAGCTCTTGTGTACTTGGTACTGATTTAAGAGGTTTTCAATCGGCTATATATATTTTATTTAAAAAATCTGTTATTACATAATAATATATAATACAATCTATTAAATTTATTTATTTATAGAAAACTATTAATTAAGAATAATCGTCGCCCCTCAATTTTATATTTACAATAAATTGTGAAAAACTTTCCGATTTTCTTAAATTTGTGCAAAAGTAAAGATTGTTGGTCTTATAGAAAAAGCAATAAACTTCTTTTAATTTGTAATATAGTCATATTAAAAATATTTCAAAAAATTACGGTGTGTGCTTAAGATCACACAGAAGGGAAAACCTCAACAAATCGATATGAAGAACTATACGAAATTAAAAAAAAAGTTTTTTGGAGACACCAGGCATCGAATTCGGTACCTCTTGCGTGCTAAGCGAGCGCTCGACCATCTGAGTTAAGCCGCCGATGGAAATACGTGCTTTAAAAGTGAATATAGGATACAGACCAACATAATACATATATGTTTGTAATTTGGCAGTTAGATAAATTAGTACTCAAATTAATATATTACAGAGACTGACGACGCGACGTTTTTCCAAAAAAAAAAATCTATAAATCGGGGTTTTATCATTTTTCTCAAGGGTCTATTTCCCCGACATTTTCGAAACAGGGAAGAATTTTTCTCTTAGAAATTCCATATTTAACTATCGATGCCGTGTCGGTTTTTTCCATAATCGCATATACACGACCAAAAAAAATACTCGCCATTTTACCATTCTCGCCAATTTTAATAGGGTTCAGAACACCGTTAAAAATAATGTTTCCAGAAAATTACATCAAAATTAATTAATTTTTCCGACAGCTATCGTGTATGAAAGCAAAATTTGGAAAAAATCGCACATTTGACGTAATAACTCAAATTGCCAAAAACAATTGACCGAAAAATGCTAAATATCTAAAAATTACCCGAATGACAGCTTTAAGCGTTACATGGGTTTGCGTGGACAGCTTTGAGAGTTACATGCGAAGACAGCTTAGTCTTCTTCACTACCTAAGGAAAAATGTTCTGAACGCGCCAAAAGAAGTTTTCACTTCAAAAAGAAAATTCTCCAAACTGAAATATTAAAATTGTACTATCTGTACATGAACATGAACAAAAGCTCAGGCTTTCTAAAAATGTAATGAAAGTGATTAGTGACCAAACTATATTTAATTGATTCTTTAGTGCTATAGGTATTTTTAATACTTTCTTATGCAGGTTTTCCTGTCTTCGTAGTTTCTAGGCTGAGAACATGAATAACTCGACACTTAACATTTTACTTTTCTTCTGGTTATTTAGAAAAAGGTTGGTGGCTAAATATTAGAGGAAATCCAATCACGGAGCAAAAATCCGATCCTGAGATATCGCAATTAAAGTTTTTAAACAGTATCCCGGGATTTGCATAATAGTCTCGATACTCGCATTATTTTTATATTAGAACACATACATGTTTACTGAAAAATAAAGCAAATTTTATAGAAAAATATACTTGCAGAATAACAAAAAAATACTCTTATAGTGTAACATTTCCATGAAAATATGTCTTTGTTATTCTACGGAATAGCGAAATGAATGTCTCTATAAAACTGCTTAGCACAGAAAAGTCTCAAGTAAAATGAAAAATTACAAAAAAGTGATTATATGTTTCAAAAACCGCAAAGGATATTTGAGAAAATAAACCTATAAATCAATAAAAGTTCTATCTCTAAGAAAGTTAAACAAATCGATACGGTTTTCAACACGCTTGTGTGCATTAAAAGGTACAAAACTTTGAATAAACTTAGAACATTTATCATCGGTATTCACCATATAACAAAACTAGATGAAAAGCACTTCCGTAATGTAATTAGATAATTTCAGGATTTATTATTTTAATACCTAAAAATAATACGAGACCTGTGACTGGATTCTGTACTAAATACCCAAAAATATCAATATTTTAGTTATGATTCGCCAAAGCAATTAATCAAAGAAAATGCATTCTAACTAAAACTAAATTACCACTAATTGAATATAAGGTTTTTAATTTTCAAAGATATTCATGCATACATATATACCATTTATATATGTGCAGAAAAATATGACAAGCAAATTTAATAATTATTTTTAGTGATATACACCCGCCTGCTGAAGCTCGTTAATATTAAAATTCGAAAAGTTGAAATTGAAATTTTTAAACATAAAATAACGAAAGAACATCTTTTCAGGCATAATTTTTATTTGGTTTTTCATGTTGCAATTTCTTTCACATACCTACAAAGAAGAAAATACTAAGTGTTTTTTCTTGTTCTAACTCTCGTTTTTAAATCGATCTTTTTTTAGAAAACTATACTATACCCAAATACTACTTTTCATTATCATAACTTTGTTCAATGCCTATTTAAAGTGTATTTTGATATGATTTTACTGGCACTCAGAAAAGGTTATCAAAAATGTTTATTTAAGTATAAATAAATCATATATCTTAACTGCACAATTTTTAAATCAAGGTTTCTGTTGCCTTTGGTTAAAAATATATATAATGATTCGATAGATGGCACAACAATGAAAACAATCCAATTAAGAAGTACGTAATCTCTCAAAAGCAAAATTCAATACCTCCAACAAAACATGGCGAATGTGATATGTTTTTTTCTATTATTCTTCGAATTTTATTTAAGTAAAGTAATGCCTGTGTGAAGGCGTAATGAAAAAAAATATTCTTCATAAATGTTTCGCTGTTTCGGTAATAGAGCAAATCCCATATTTTTTGCTTGTAAACTAACAAAGATATCACAATAAAACATCGTAACGCTTTTTCGTACCCGCTCGCCGCCGCGCCGTGCCGATCGTAACGCTTTTTCGTGCCCTCTCGCCGTGTCGCGACCTTCAAATTTTACTACCGGCACGCGTTAAGAAGTTTCACTTCAAAAAATATTCTTCATAAAAGTTTCGCTTATATCTTAACAAGGTAATAGAGCAAATCCCATATTTTTTGCTTGTAAACTAACAAAGATATCAGAATTAAATATCGTAACGCTTTTTCGGGACATCTCATCATGTCGCGACCTTAAAATTTTACTCCCGGCGTGCGTCAAGAAGTTTCACTTCAAAATAGGCCAGTAAAACTAGGTGGACGACCCTGAACAAATTCGCTACAAGCTAATTTTTTCGCCATTGTGTTCCTATTGGGGTTTTATATAACTCACTAAAAATCCCAAAAAGTCCGATAAGGGGCGCAACCCCAAAATCACCCCTAAAGGTACATTTTTCAAGCTTTTTGCAATTTTCTCAAAAACGATAATTTTCTGGGAAAATTTACAAGATATATTTTTTGTAGAGCATAAAATTCCCAATCCACTGGTATAAAATACTTTATTATTAAAATGTGTTTAATGACTAATATACACGTCCATCAATGTACGAGTATGAAAATGTCTGACAAATACGTTGGAAATACCACTATCACTTCTGATGCTTTCCAGTATAACGACTGATCAAAAGTTTACTATACAAGTAGTCTGACCAATGTTCTTGCATTCGTTTATTGCAAATATGATAGCTGTGTATATTGTACTCCGATTGTTAGGATCTAAATTTATAAATGGAACAGGTCAAACACGTGTTTTTATATATTCAGTTTCTGTTTGTTGCAATGACATAAAACCACTCCACGATTGGAAAGAGGAAGCCCCAAAAATATACCCTATATGCCATAAGGTATTGTAAAATAGAAAATTACGATCATTATGGGGTTGTGCAACTCCCTCAAAATCTCTTAATTTGACCTTTTGAAAAGCAGAGTCTGCAGGTTTTGATTTACTTTCATACAGCCAAAACCCCCCTTTTTAAGAACATCACAATATTTTTTTGGTCTAACAATGTTATCGCTAATATTAACGGCTTTATATGAGGGTACACGCATACTACATCGCCCATAGCATGAAAAGTACCGTGGACATCTAGAGTTCTGGTATTAAAATCTGCGTTGTCGAAAACCTATTGGACGAAAGCTGTATCAGAAATAGAAATTGTATTAGATTCAGACATGTCCAATTTAAGCACTTCTGTGTACGTTTCGCAAAAGGCAAAATTTGAAGGCAGATTTAAAAGATATCTAGTACCAAATCGACGATGTAAATGCCATGTCTTTCATTTTATCTTCTAACTTTTTGCAAAGAGAACTGACAACAATCTTCAGAATTTTCTATAGTCACGTAATTTTTTAAAGGTACCTTTATCGATGGGGCGTCCAGCTTTTTATATGGTACCTTGCTTCTGCAGCCACTAGATCACCTGTGATAACTATTCTTGCATAAACTTTGTGGGACCAGTCGTAATTTCTTGCATTACATTGAGATTCAATGTTTTGTTTTATGCCTAAAGTTGCAACCATTCGCACATTTTTATGTGGCTTTTTGATAGTTCCACACCTATCGCCACAAAATAAGCAATGCCTCTTAAAATGAAATTGATTTCCAGACTTAATTCTTGTTTGTTTGCCCTCAGAAATTTCATTTATATTTTGCTTAGACTCGGCAGCTCGTATAGATGATTCACGAGTGTAATTTTTCTACAAGATACGTGTAACTGTAGCTGGTTAATATTTACAATATTTTGCCGTAATCCATCCTTGTATCTCTTACTACATTCTATGAGTTTTGTAATTCCTTTTCGAGATACCTTTACTGTTTGCCCTGAGCTTAGAGTTGCTTGACATATTAAACAAAGAGCCATTGCTGTAATAAAAGAAATAAAATCTAAATTAAACCTGCTAAACCAATTTTAAAGCAACTATTTACCTACACGCTTTATAATATACAGACACGTTAACAAAAATGTTCTCAAATGCACTTTTGTAATCTTGTTAAACACTTACGAACGAATTCACAGCATCAAAAGCGGTGGGCGACTGTCGATGTCGCGCTCTGGTCGCGTTGCACCCCCTCCGCGCCCTTACCTTATTGGGGGAATTTGTTTCAGGATGCTATTTCGCTGTTATTAAAAATATATAAAAAAATATCTCAATATTTCATTACAGACGATTTTTAAAAGTAAATGGCCAACCCAAATGAATGATATATAACACCAAAAAGTATTTAATTGGCGATTTTCCACTAAAATACAAAATAGCTTAAGTATGAAGGGCAGAATCAACTTTAAAACTTTTCAAATAATAAAAACGAGTATACCGTTTGATTGGTAATTTTGTGCGCTACCAAAAACTTATCTTATAAATTTTCTGAGAAACTTATTGGTTTTGAGGAAATTGGAAAAAACTTCAAAAATGTACCTATGGTGGTGATTTTGGAGTTGCGCCCTTTATCGGATTTTTTGGGATTTTCAGTCAGTTGTATAAAAACCCCAAAGGAATACAATGGCGCAAAAATTAGCTTGTAGCGAATTTGTCCGAGGTTTGGGTAAAAATATGGATAGTTTTATTGGCCTAAAAAGAAAGTTTGATGGGAGGCTTCTTGTTTCAAATAAGTCGCATTTTTGTGTCAGTCCTCCAGATCTAAAAAGATTGTAGCCTTGTGCTTGTGCAATACTCAGCTAGAAACCGAAAGTTGTTCTATGCCAAAAAATAAAATCTGTGATAGTTAAAAAGTTATTTGGAGATCCGTTGCCATCTATGACAGAAAGAGTTTGAAGAAATTTTGAAAAAATTCCGAGTTTCTGCAAGATTTTGAAAAAAAAGAAAATGCCTTACCCGAAAGTGTAAATATCGGCATCAACGTAAATGAACGCCGTCATTGTGACATTGTTTGCAGTCTAAAAGATCTTGAAAGGGAATTACCGACTGTGACAACGAGATATAGGTCAAGAATTAGTTTGCCAGCCGGAAATTGAGGAGAAAATTAATTTCAAATGTCTAGATGTATTTGAAGACAAAAATAGCCAAGGAAGAGCAGATGAGTATGAATCATCGGGGTCAAAAGATGAAAAACAGGACAAAGCAGAATTATGAAATAATTACCAACCAGTAAACTATATAAACGAAAATTACCAATCAAGAACAGATGACTACATTCGTAGACAAGGAGATTGAGGAACAACATTATAGAGCAGAGTCGGAGAGCAATTATTACCAACTAGAAAGTGATGCTGAAGGTAATGAAGAAAATAATACTCTCAATAGTGACGAACCCGATTTACGTGAAGATACAAGCCAAGAAGATAACAATGTAACTAGCGAAGAACCGGAAGAATAATCTGATGTTCCAGGAATAAAACGGAAGTTACACCAAAGGCGGCGACTATTAGGAAAAATCTATTCCGGTTACCAAAGGCCAAGAGACCAAAAACTGACATTCCACAATACTGAAAGAATTGCAAGAATGGAGAGAGAAGGAAAGAAAAGAGAGAGAGAGAGAGAGAGAGAGAGAGAGAGAGAGGGAGAGACGATTTTAAAATCTTTTTGGAAAAATGAAATAGTTGGGAGCAGAAAGAAGATTATGTCTTAAATTTAGTGTATAGGAAGCAAGCTGAAAGAATAAGGACCCTCAATGAAGCTCCGAGGAGATCCACTTCACTGTTTTATAAATTAAACATAGGAAGCAAGGATGTCTGGGCTCAAAAATTCGGACATGGAACATCTTCGGCAAGTAGAATCAACCAACCTCGTTGTAAAAACGAAGATTTCATTCAGCTTCTTACAACATTCCTAGACAACCTCCCTATATTACCGAGTCTCTACGAGGACACCAACAAGCTATACGTAGAGCAAATTTTCACACACTTTGCAAAGCTGTTAAGTTTATATCAAGAACATTATAAAATTTATCAAACGCCGCCGCCGGCACTATCAAGACACACGCCTATGAAATTTGTGAAAATGAAAAATATTCTCCGAATTTGTTTTTCAAGATTTTGACGAAAAATAAAAGTGATTTCAAACGTCTAGCTAGATAAATTTAAAGACAAAAATATCCAAGGAAAAGCAGATGAGTACGAACCTGGATCGAAAGATGAAGACTACGACAAAGCAGAATTAAGAGATAACTACCAACCAGTAAACTAAACGAAAATTACCAAGCAAGAACAGATGACTACGAAAGTGACAAAGAGATTAAGGAACAACACTCTAGAACACAGTCGGAGAGCAATTACCAACCAGAAAGTGATGCTGAAGGTAATGCAGAAAATAATGCTCTCAATAGTGACGAACCCGATTTACGTGAAGATACAAGCGAAGAAATTAACAATGTAACTAGCGAAGAACCGGAAGAATAATCTGATGTTGTTCGAGGAATAAAACGGAAGTTACACCAAAGGCGGCCACTTCTAAGAAAAATCTATTTAGGTTACCGAAGGCCAAGAGACCAAAAACTGACATTTCACAACTTTTTGGGAAATTTTAAAATAGCTGGGATCAGGAAAAGATATCTTAAATTTGGTTTTCAATAAGCAAACTGAAAGAAAAAGGACGCCCGAGGAGATCCACTTCACTGTTTTATAAATTAATCATAGGAAGCAAAAGAAGTTTGCAAAAAAATGTTTGTAAATACATTTAAAAATTCCGCGTGTGGAACACCTTCTAGATACCCTCCTTAAATTACCGAGTCACGGACCTTCAGGTTTCGACATTTGCGTCTTTATTGGTGGAATTTTTGAAAAGAAAATATTTGGAAGATAATAATATGAATAAAAATAAACGATCATAATTTTCTCTGATGGTTCCACCAAAATAGAAATTCGACTTTATCCGTATAATGTCACGATAATCGAAAAATTCTTGATAGAATGCGATTGCGCACACGGAATAATCCAGGAAAAGTTGACAATAAGACCATAATTTTTAATCATCATCGAATCACAGCGGAAGCTCGAAGAAATCCTAAGCCATTTGAAGTTGCGTGTCCCGAATATCAGCTTTTTATATAAGATCAATAAGGACCTTGTCGACGAATCCATTCGTCCCAAAAGGAAACTGGAAGAACCTACGGTAACTTAGTTTTGAGAACAATTCAACCTTTGCCGCAGGGTCTCAAAAAGGCAATTAAGAAAATTGAAGAATTTCTGAAACTACCACTGTAAAACTTCCATTTACCGAAAAAAGTACACTCATCTATCTACAGGAAATAAAAACTAAGCTTCATAAAAATTATTGGCCATTTTACGATAATTTGTTCTACCTACTGTAACTGATACTTGAGTTCTAAAATACGAACAAGGAGAAATCCAGTAGCGCAGCATCACTAAAAATCAATTAAGACAATTGAAGAATTTCCGAAGCGACACACTGGAAAGCTTCTAATTACCCAAAACAACTACACCCATTTACCTATAGGAAATAAGAACCAAGCTTCATAAAAATGATTGGCCATTTTATGATAATTTGTGGGTTAGTTATTGGGTGAAAAAATATCTTCTCGTTTTAATTAGTTAGCTTAATATTCATTTAAAACGTTTGTTTTATATTTGTGTTTACTAATATATTATTAAGTAATAAAATAGAGTTCTTGTTCCAAAGATTTAAAGTAATATTATTTTAATACAATCTCCCCTCCTTGAAAATTATTATTGTTCAATATCACTTATCTCCATAAAGAACCAATATATTCATCATTATACATTTTTTTAGAGATATTTAATAAAAATGCTCAATAATCGGAAAAGTAAGATACAATATGAAAACAACAGGTCAGATTAAATAAAAAAATTGTATTCCTGTAAAATTACCTTCTAAGTATTGTCTTGGCACCATCGATATATATTTTTTAATTTTATGTTCTTTTTTCGACCTTCAGGCTTCGACACATGCGTCTTTATTGGTGGATTTTTTTAAAAGAAAATATTTGGAAAATAGTAATATGAATCAACAAAAACCCATCATAATTTTCTCTGATGGTTCCACCTACCAAAAACGGAATTGGACTTTAGCGAAAGCTTTACTTGCACTTTCCTATCAGTATTTTGCGAAGATTATCCAAAAATTCTCGATAAAACGCCATACCAATATGGTATGGCCTTTTATGCGGTAACGTGCACGCAACAATCGAGAAAAAGTTGAAGTATAAGACCATCTCAATTCCCGATGACTATCGTCGAATCACTGCGGAAGCTCGAGGAAATCCTAATTTTGAAATAATTGTGTGTCCCAATTATGAGTTTTTTTTATAATTTCAATATGGATCTTGTCTACAAATATATTGGTCCCAAAAGCAAACTAGAAGAGCAAAGTATAACTGATATTCGAGATTCGAGTTCTAAAATACGAGAACGAAGAAACCCAGTATAAACTTAGTTTAGAGGGATTTTTTTAAACTAACCCAAAAAAGCAATTGAGAAAATTGAAGAATTTAGAAACTTCTAATTAATCAAAAAAGTACACCCATTTCCCTATAGAAGAAATAAAAACCAAGCTTAATAAAAATCTATTTTACGATAATTTGTCCATTTGTTATTAGATGAAAAATTATCTTTTCATTTTAATTTGTTAGCTTAATATTTATCATTCGTTATCATGTTTTATGTTTGTGATTACTGAAATAATGTAAACTATTTTGGACTTAAGTATTAAAGTAATAAAATAGTTCGTGTTCCTAAGATTTAAAGTAATATTATTTTAATACAATCTCCCCTTCATAAAAAACCGATAGATTCATCATTATTACAATTTTTTTTGGAAATATTTAATACAAATGCCCACTAATCAGAAGAATTAGAAGTACAATTTGAAAACAAGGATGCAGTGAAAAATCGTATTTATAAAATAGCTCCCTAAAAGAATAGTAATCAATGACAAAAATGAGAGCTGGGCCAAGACAAAGCACTATCCTTTTTTTTGTAAAAAGAAGTATATGAAAAATCATGCTTCAATTTTAGATCTTTTGAAATAAATGTTTTTTAAACATAATACAATAGATTCAATGTTAATAAATACCGTTGGATGGCTTGTAATTTAAAAGTTTAATTAGTCAATAATAATATGTGAATAATAATAAAATAATGCAGTTATTAATTATAATTATTATTCCGAAAGGTACTTCAATAATTCAACAAAAACATTACAGCATAACATTAAAATTTCTTTATCAAACAATTCTTAACCCGCTTGCTGTTAAGCTCGTTAATATCAAAATTCGAAAAGTTGAAAGCGTATTTTATTTGGTGTTTAATATTGCAATATCTTTCACATACCTATTTTGAAATTGAAATGATATTTGTGAAAATCAAAAATATAGGCATATTAATTCCTAGAAAAAAGTAGTGCGACTTATGTGTGGGGTATTAGAGAGAATTTGAACCAAAGTGACTGGGAGAAACATAGAAACGAAAAGCAGATAACCCAAAAAGAAAAAACAATGATAGAGAACGTGCCAAAGTTAATAAATGTCCCATCATATGCCTGAGTTTACAAGTAGTTAAAACTACATCATAGATAAATATATATAGTGCATCATTACAAGCCAGCTCTTTGTACTTTAAAGCTAGACTTGGTTGTCATAATTATACCGGTTTTGATTTAAAAATCAAGGATGTTATTTGTTATTGGTTTGGTTTCAGGCTTCGATATTTGCGTCTTTATTGGTAAATTTTCTGAAAAGAAAATATTTGGAAAATAGTAATATGAATCCACAAAAACCGATCATAATTTTCTCTGATGGTTCCACCTACTAAAACAGGAATTCGACTTTAGCGAACGCTTTACTTGCATTTTACTATCAGTGTTATGGCAAGAATATCCAAAAATTCTTGATGAAAGGCTATACCAATATGGATTGCGATTTCGCACACGCAACTATCGAGAAAAATTTGAAGAATAAGACCATCTTAATTCTTAATGACTATCACCGAATCACATCGGAAGCTTAAGGAAATCCTAAACCATTTGAACCAATTATGAGTTTTTTTTTTATAATTTCAATATGGAAGTTGTCTACCAATCCATTCGTACCAAAAGGAAACTGGGAGAACCAACTGTAACTGATATTGGAGTTCTAAAATACGAACAAGGAGAATTCCAGTAGATATAAACTTAGTTTTGAGGACAATTAAATCTTTGCCACAGCGCAGCGCAGCGTCTCTAAAAATCAATTAAGAAAATTGAAGAATTTCCGAAACGACACACTGGAAAACTTCTAATTACCCAAAACAACTACACCCATAGGAAATAAGAACCAAGCTTCATACAAATTATTGGCCATTTTACGATAATTTGTTCATTAGTTATTGGATGAAAAATTATATTCTCATTTTAATTAGTTAGCTTAATATTCATCATTCAATGTTTTGTATTTGTGTTTACTTACTAAGATATTGTAAATTATTTTGGATTTATATTATTAAGTAAGAAAATAAAGGACTTGTTCCTAAGATTCAAAGTAATATTATTTTTATACAACCTCCCCTCCTTGCTCAATATCACTTATCTCCATAAAAATCCAATAGATTCATCATAAAAAAAAATTTTGGAGATATTTAATAAAAATGTCCACTAATCCGAAAAGTAACATACAATTTGAAAACAACGGTGATATCAATGATAAAAATGAGAGCTGGGAGGCTGGGACATGACAAAGTATACAGCATTATCCTTTTTGGTGTGCAGAGATATCTATATATGAAAAATCAAGCTTCAATTTTAGATTATTTGAAAGAAATGATTTTTAAATATAATAAAATAAATTCAATGGTAATAAATACTGTTACGACGGCTTACAATTTAAAAATTTAATTAGCGAATAATAATATGTGAATAATAACAAAACAATGCAGTTATTAATTATAATTATTATTCCGAAAGGTACTTCAATAATTCAACAAGAACATCACAGCATAACATTAAAATTTCTCTATAAAACAATTCTTAACACATTTCTGATTATAATAAAGGCATTGAAACTCGCAATTATTTTAAAACGTAATTTCTAGGCAAATCATTAAATTACTGGTAATAGAAGTAGGTATACGAATACTGATAAATTTTCATTCGCCCACATTAACCCAAAACAACGCAAAATTTATATAAAACTCCTTAGTATTTATTTGTATAAAACTGTTTCCGTTCAATCCGTAACATTTTAATTTAAATTCGATATCCCACCTGGAGGTCTGCCTCTTGGTAGATTTTCACTTTCAAAACCACCGCACGTCGGAATGCGTTCGACTCGATCACCAAGGAAACGCGAACTGAACAACTCGGCATGGCGGACAAGTTGCAATCGCCCACGTGTTTCGTAAAAACGATCTCATCCTCGGCACAGTCTGAGGTGCACATTTGCCTTGCACTAGGTCATGCTTAGAGAGGATGACCGCCAGGTATACTTCAAGAAAATAGATTAATAAGATCGAAATTATTGTGACCGATTCATAGTTAAATAAGTGAGTGTCTCTTTGTAATTCCGTTAATAAAACAATAAACATCTCGGGGTAAATAACCTGTCATTTTAATAACAAACTTTTAGCGTTGAAATTAGTATGAGGAAATTCCTTGAGTTCCAAAACCGGCCAAGTTCAATGACTCACGATTTCAATTAAACGTTTTTGTTTGTTTTGTCCCTTCATTCACATCTTCTATCAAATTTTCTCTACGACACCTCCTACCATCTAATCTTCTTGGAGTTTCTATCCTACTTCTTTCATCTTGTCTAATGGCATACCCTGTATCTTCAAATCTTCTAGATGCAATTATCTATTAACGAATATTGGACATCATATTAGCGATTTTTTACTTTGGCTGCTCTGGGGCCCAATTCTTGAACCAGTAATTTTTTTCACCAGATATATTTTACTTGACGAAGTGATTACACGACGAAATCGTATTCATGGATATTGGATGAAAACTTTTATAAAGAGCTATTAATTTCAAATAAAATCCAAAGGGCTTGACCGCTTTTTTATCTTTAACTTCTCTTCTTGTTTTTTTGTTCGTGTCTGTGTGTTGTGGTAGTACTTGTAGCCAAGGGCCAATTAACAACATCCAGTGCATAAAAATGTAAAGTAATCAGTACCTAGAGCAAATATTAAACCTAGTTTATCGATTTTTGTTTTATGTACTTTCGGCCTTGATTTAAAAGTTATCAAAAAAGATATTTCTCATTGCTACTTTTTAAGCTTTACAGCCAACCAATTTTTACTTTGATGTTTAATTTCCGAGACACTATCATAATAGTAATTTAATGTCAAACGTACTTGAATCACTAATATGTATGGGAATGTAAAATATAAAACTTGCTAAAACGGATTCAAAGTCTTTGGCAGACGAAAAATCCGTAAAGTAAAGCCCTATAATAAATCATCATATTCCAAAACTTGCTCCAAATATAATTGACTTCCTAACACACTTGTTGTTTTCCAAAATCCCAACTTTATCTTATAAAATATTTTAAGTATTCAGCTGTACTTGGCTATTTGATCTTCTTTGTTTTGTTTGTCCAAGGCTGATCTTTTTGTTGGACCTTCAAGAAAACGATCTAGAAGTTCTGTTAAAATCCTAGCATGGGTTTTTGTTAATCGGAATAGTTTTAAAAGAGGTCAACCTATTATTTGACGCCTGTTTTGTTTAGCTTGCTCTTGATCAGCTCAATCAATTAAATATAAGATTAATGGTTCGTTTCCCATCATCAGTTATTTACAAAAACATAAATAATGTTTAAATTAGTATAATTAGATATTGAAGACCTAAACAAGAACTTCTTATGCACATTGCACAACGTAATATACAAATACCGCTAAAATGATCAAATTCGCCACTGAATGAGGTGGTGAATATATTGACCAGATAACCTAGTGACAATTTTCCACAAATGAAAGTTCAATAACACAGCAGTCCACGTTTTCGATGAAAAGAGCTTAAAATTTTCACCACATTTCAAGAATTGCTCCCCTGAAGAGGCCGAAATATTTTTCTAACACTAAATTATTCTAGCAGGGCCACGCTTTTACAGATCCTTTCCCCAGAGTATTAGTTGGATTAGTAATTCTTATTTCAGTTTGTCTCTGTATGGTCTAATTTTGATGTTTCTTTATTATTATTATTAATTATTAGTGATATTGTATCTTTCTTTGAAGATCCGAGATACAACCAGGGTTCAAATGATTCTGAAATATTTTATGTTGTTTCGGTAAGAGTCCATAGATTCGCACCATAGAAGAAACAGAGACCCATAATAGAACAAACAACATTTTTTAAAGTTTCTGAAAACTTTAGCCATGTTGGTACAACCTGTCCTGGTATGGGCATCGGATCTCCATTGAGTAGTCCCAGTATTTACTTCGTCTATCTGAATGTGGTAAATAATCACTCATTACTGATATTAAAACAAGAATTTCGATACCCCATTGTCCGTTATCAAGTGTAAACTAATCTGAATGCTAAGACCACTGAGCTTATATACTAGAGCAAGGTGCTCCCTCGTGACCAAAAAGGGTGTAATCAAGCTTGGGGCTATCCACTGAGGACGCCAGCATTGATGTTGCGCTGGATTGCTGAAGATATTCTCATTGTTTATATTAAAAACAACTGCAAACTTGTGCTTTTTGAGGATACTTGTTCACCACCCGCAACTGCTCAGTTAATGTTGTGTTGCTTGAGTCAAGTAGGGTCAGCGATTCTCGATCTTTTTGTTTCGCCCCTCTGTGTATGTTTTCTGTGTTCATCTATTCTTACATTTAAAGGACGTTTTGTTTCTCCAACATACGACTCTCCACACTTACGTGGTGTCAAATAGAATCAGGTTTTGTTTCTGTTAAGACGCTTCTTTTTTGTATGTGTGTGCCACAGGCCACGAAAGGCTAAGGTCTATAATATACCCGTGAGGGTACCGTGACCTGTTATATGGCTTAAAAACCGTTTGGATTTTATAGTGATTAGCTATTCCTTCAATCTTTTGCGGCGGTCGTGCTATTGGTTCTACATTACAGTTCTCTATAACCTTATTTATGGACATCTCCGTATAGTTTGGTCATTGCATAATGTAATTGTTCGTTTACATAACGCTTTAATTATTCCTAGCTTGGTTACTTGAAAATGGTTTGACTGGAAGTTAAGATAAGATACTGGACCCATATGGTTTGATTTCCTATATACAGAAGTATTAATTAATCCATTCTTCCTACTGACAAGAACATTTAGAAATGGTAGATTGTGGTTCTTTTCCTTCTCTCGATAGTGACTTTGTTCTTGTCCTCAAGAAGACACCCACGTTCGATATAATAAGCTTCGTGGAAACACTTCAACTGGATGGATCAGATGCATATAAACTACGTTAGAAGATAAGGGCAGGCCTAGTGAAATCGGAAACACGGACAACCAATAGCACACCGGAGGAATGAGCAGCACTAAGGGACCTACACCAAGAGAACATAAAGATTCTTCCAGCCGATAAAGGTAATGAATACCACAGTAATAATGGTTGCACAGAAATATGACCAAAAGATCGAATACACGTTCGCTAAAAGCAAATATAAGTTAATATCTGGTGACCCTATTAAAACAATTGAACACTGTACAAATAAAACACAACTACATCCCTGATAATATTAGAACATCGATTCTCGCCACATCATAATAAGCCACCAAGTCTTTATGAGTTACCAAATATTTACAAAGATAATGTGCCACTCAGATCTATCACTAGTTCAAAAATTCGCCTACCAGCAGATTACGTAGATGCCTCCTCCAAGTTGACCAGCCAATAGTCGGCAAACTTCCCTCATTTGCAAAGTATTCTAAACCCTTTGGGGGGGATATCCTTAAAAATATAGATTTAGGTCCTTCGGATAAGTTTGTCAGCTTTGACGTTGAAAGCTTGTATACTAACGTATCATTGGTGGAATCGCAGAGCATTGTCGGGTCTAGATTGAGGGTTGACACAACATTTTCAGAAATAATTTCATTGCCCCTAGAGGAAGTGATGAAGCTCTTGAAGTGCTCTCTATATAACTCCTACTTTCAGTTTAAATTTGCCCAAGATGATGGCCTACCGATGGGTTCCTCACGCTCTTCCGTGAATATATACACGAAATGGTTTGAAACTAATGCCATTAATACCGCAAGCGTCAAACCTAAAATCTCGATATGTTGACGATACTTTCCTAATCTGAAATGGAAGGGATAGACACGTTTCTCAGTCACCTTAATTCAGTAATATATTTTATTAAACTCATCATCGAGAAGGATAAGAATTGCTGTCTACCGTTTCTAGACGTTGTTGTCATTAGGAAGAATGGATTAATTAATACTTCTTTATATACGAACCCAACCAACACGGGTCAGTATCTTAGCTAAGATACTGACCCGAGCTAAAAATAACTAAAACGCTATGCAAACGAGCAACTACATTACGCAGTGACTAGGCAATATCTAGATAGATCCACTTCAGAATGGTTGGTTATAGGGAGAAGTCCATAAATAAGATTATAGAGAACTGTAATGCAGAACCAATAACACGACCACCTGAACGCCTCTCCCTTAACGATTCCGTATGTAAAAGGAAGGTCCAAGAAGATTAAACCAATAGAAAATCGAAACTGTCTTTGAGACTGGACTAACACCAAAAAGCGTCTTTGCTGACTGATATCTGTTATTTTGGTCATAAGAATTTGTGTATCTTCAAAACTATTTTCCATGCTTTCTCCATTCACTAGTGTCGCAGGCTTAACGCACTGATTTTATACCTTCTCACTAGCTGTTTGGTTCCACGAGAGTTCCTGATAAATCTGGCGAATTCCGTTATGCAGGCATTTACATAACATTTCTACACGTTTCACAAACTGGGACGTAATCAAATCATTTCTGATAATCGATGAAACAGCCGTAGATGTCGCAAGCACTGTTGGGAAAGGGTCTGCATATTAAATATTGCTTGTCTCGTGCCACTGCATTCTTTAAATCCAAATTGGATGTGTCCGAGAATATTCCAGCACAGCCTATAAATTCATTGATGCATATTATTTAGGGATAATTTTAGAAATTTGAACGTCGATCTAGGCCATTGTTTTGGGTTTTGGAATTATATAACTGATTGAACATCCTCGTAAGTCATTATTGCGTATTCGTTAAATAATTAAAAGAATGTTGCCCTTATATTATCTGGACCTGAAGCTTTTTCTTTTTTCATCTGAGAAAATTACGATGTGTTATGATGGTCTCTATTCTTACCTTCTAATGCTCGTTGATGGGAATTTTGTCGTTGCCATTAAATAGTTGTCAATGCTCTTGTTTTTGGACCTCTACCTCGTAACACATGATTTTAAAGGTGAATATTCAACCAACAAAATATACCAACATTAAAGGGAATTGTATTTAGCCGATCCGTTTAAGAGTTAGGGACACAAAGTATATCCACATCTAAATCAATAGAAAGTTACCTTCATTAAATGTTAAAAATGTAATTCTTAATAAGAGCTCTCTTCAGATCAGGTATATGATGAGCCTTCCTATGGCGAATATAACTTATTATTTACAGGATTTACTAATCCAAGACTGAAATTCATAAAGTCGGTGGTATTCGAATAGGGATGAAGGAAAGAATAATAATCGGCTTAACAACAGTAGATACCTGGTATTCAAAGTCCAGCCCTGATTCCACGCTCTTCAAACGGATTTAATTCATATTTTTTGAAATACGAAAGTAAAGAACCATGTTTTCGTGTATAAATATTGCTTTGCAGATTAAATAGATTAGTATTTCCTAAAAAAAACATGAAGTGGTATTAGCACAGCTTATACAATAAAGTTGTGGTATTAGCGATATTAGAATCAAAGGTGTGTATCTATACTGATTCAGTTTGCGGACGTGAGTCAGTAAAATCTTGTTTGTATTAGGAAATAGCTTGATTTGAAATATCATTACATGGCATGTCATCGCCGACCCCTGGATAGGATAAAGAATCAACCCAAACAGACAATAATACATTATACACGGTGTCCCATATAAGAATGCACACTATAGGGATCTCGCAAATTCGAAGAGATACAAAGATGATTAAATTAGAGAAAAGTTGCGCCTTGCTAAATCCTTCAACGTCATGTTTCCGAATCTAAAAAAATCCGATTATTTCCGAAGATATTTGGGAAAAGACGAATTTTCCCGATTTCGTTTTTATTTTTTTCTGACTTTATTTGAAAAGATATGACAAAGCAAATTTCACATTCCCATTGCTACTTTTCCTGCTCTTCAAGCTGATGTTATTAGATTTTCAAACTGACGTTTCGTTTCTTAGCAACCATCATCAACTTTGTTTTTTCAAATAGTCGAAAAAATTTGTTTTGTTCCTAAAAAACTCTAATTTCAGTCCTAAATCCAACGACATATCGCTTGTTACATTTATCCGACGTTTCGGATGAAAAAAACCATCCTCAATGTTACTTGATGATGATTACGGAGGAACGAAACGTGGGATCAAAAATCTAATTACGTCATTAGGAAGAGGACAAAAATTGCCATAGGAACGTGAATTTTATTGTGATCTATCCTCTTTATTAAAACCTGAAAAAAATTAAATATATTTTAAATTTCAAGAATTCGTAGATTGCAATTTATTTTTTTTTCAGGGTTTAATAATCAAAATTGATCAAAATAAAATTTACATTCTTATGCCATTTTGCCTCCTCTACATGATGACGTAATTAGATTTTTGATCCGACGTTTCGTTCCTTCGAAATCATCATCAAATAATATTGATGATGTTTTTTTTTATCCGAAACGTCGGATAAATGTAAAGAGCAATATGTTGTTGGATTTAGGATTAAAATTAGAGGGTTTTAGGAATAAAAGAAATTTTTTCGACTATTTAAAAAACAAAGTTGATGATGGTTGCTAAGAAACGAAACGTCAGATTGAAAATGTAATAACATCAACTTGAAGGGCAGGAAAAGTGGCAATGGCAATGTGAAATTTGCATTGTCATATCTTTTCAAATAAAGTCACAAAAAAAGAAAAACGAAATCGAGAAAATTCGAGTTTTCTCAAATATCTTCGGAAGTAATCGGATTTTTTTAGATTTCAAAGCATGACTTTGTAGGGTTCAGCAAGGCACACCTTTTCTCTAAATTAATCATCTTTGTAGCTCTTCTGGTTTGCGAGATCTCTGTACTGTGCAATCTTATATGGGACACCGTGTATTCTTAAACTTTTTGGCGGATACTTTGGAATATGCTGCTTGACTACTGCGTACATTCTTTAATAGTATCGATCTTGTTCGCCTCACTAGAATACTTCTACTACTAATCCATTCTCAGAAATATCTGATGCAATACAATCGATCCGGTACTGCCATCCTCATGAATGCAAGCTTACATATCGATCATTTGAGGGATCTGAGTTGGGATGATTAATATCTTAGTATTTGCAATTATGTTGAAAACCTCTTTCAAGAAAATGCTGCATCACATAGTTGACATGTCATTAAGCTAACAGAAATAAAAGGTAGTATAACTATTTCACCTGATTTATTTTTTTAATGCAACAAAATTATTAATTCTGTTTCGTTTTTAATGATTTTGGAACTTATCGGGTTAATTTTTTTCAATTTTAGCAAGCGTTGGTTGATTACTCCTCATTTGGATACCACGACTGGTTTCTTCAAAAAAAAAAATTCTGTGCTACTTACAATCCTTTTTTGTGAAGCATATTATATTATGTAATTTTTAAGAAATTTACAATTATCACTGTTTACACGGGCAAGAATTACTTACTGCGAAAATTATTTCCACAATTTATCGTAAGAATTATTTGTTGTTTTACACTTAAAAGAATCGGCACAAAAAACATTTCGTAATGAAGCCACACAATAAATAACAACTAATTATTATAATAACCAAAAGTAAAAATTCTGTTGGCATAAATTTAATATGATTATTAAATCCACAGAAATACGATATTCAATAAAAATAATAATATTCACTTATGGATGTTATATTGATGTGATCTATTAGGTATTTTGTCAGTGTCAAATATAAGTATCACCCCAGTGCGAAGACGTCTCAAAAAGTTATTACCAAATTTATTTAGACATAATATCTTCAGTATCAAGCAGAGTTTCTTATAATTTCATCAAAATTTATACGAAAAATTTTAACAAAACTTTGATGCTATATTTCGCGTGTAAACGGCTTTTATACAAAATATAAATTGCAAAAAATCTATTTCTAATATGTACAGCATACCATCTGAAAAAAAAGTCAGTAAAACCATTTTTTTAAGAAGGTGATATTATCGAAAAAAAAAAAAGAATAGATATCGTCCAGCGAATTAATTGCGAAATTCGAAAATATGTATTATAATCAGACTTGTGCCAGGTACATAAAAATCTTACTTTGGTAAGTGCAAAAACAATTCTTAAAAAAAAGATAAATAAGTAAAATTCATGTTTATCTGAGGTTTCAGGAAAATGATTTAAAATGCAAGTACAGTGCAGGATTTGTAATTTTACGTGAATTCTAGTACTTAACTGAATTAAAAGATATATTCGAATTTTACTCAAGTGATGATATTCAAACATACTTTACGCTTAATATCATGTTACCATTTACATCTGAACTAAATAATTTAGATCTAAACTGCAAAAACCTTCTTTCCTATCTTAAATTTTGATATCCTGCAATTGGCTGCAATATAATAGTATCAAAATTTCGATCAAGCAAGTAAAATGGATTTTCTGGATCTAGACCTAGGTTATCGAGAGACTAGAATTATCTGCTCCTTATTTGTCAATAATTTCAAAATTGTTGAATTCAGTTACTATAAAATATGTATAGAAGTTAGAAATATAAAATTATATAGTGAACCTATTAAAATTAACAGTGTTTTTAGCATTTAACTGTTTATATAAAATGAAATAAATTTTAACATTTTATTTACCTGTAAGCACCAGGAGAAGCAAAAAATATAAAATATTAAAATGTCATTGATCTCAAGTAATGAAACTGAAAACTAGTTTTTATGTGATCACACAAAATTATTTAAATAGACACTAGTACAATTCTGGCCATATCAAAACGTTATTAAAATATAAATACATTTCGTGTCAACCAAAATGTATATTCAAAAGTCCAATTATAATAAATTAGGCAAGGAATTATTACAAGATCATTTTGAAATTTAAATGTGGGAGTTGTCTTGTCGGGGTAAGGAGATGAAACCTAATATCCAATCAATATTGGGTTTTAAACTTCCCCTTCGATACGTAAATGAACTGAATTAAAATATAAATATGTTAATTATTTAAATAACCTTAACACCCCCCAATAAATACGAAAAACTAACGACTACACTAACTGAAACGAGATGATGTGGTGTGTGAAGCAGACTCCGGTATAAGAAAAATCAATAAAACTACATAATAATAAGGGTGTGTCTAAGGAGCAAATGGAAAACGACAAAGAATCACAAACAGAATAAAGAAAGGCCGCCCTTAAAACGTGAATTAAGTAAAATATCAATATTCTTTTTTGAATATTGATATTTAAATACTAATTTGCGTCAACTTTGGAAATGTAATAATGAAAAAAAATATGAAATATCCGATTTGAAATAAAAAGCTTATGGATAATTTTATACTAACTGCTGTTCACTTGAAACGCATACAAAAAATGTTTAGTCTGGCTTTTAATGTACAGGGTGGCTCGAATTCGAATCTATGTATCGGGAACTCGAAAGCCGTAAGAGATGCAGTGTCGGTCAAATTAGTGCAAAATTTCACATTAGGTGCCTAATAATATGCCGTTTAGAAAACTTTAAAAATCCGAGTCTTTCCGAAATATCGAAAAATCGTTTTATTTATTTTCTGAGCTGATTTAAAAACGGATTTCAAATTGAATTGCACTTTTGCATTGCCAATTTATTTCGCTCTATCCAAGAGGGGTATCCAGTTTGAAATCCGATGTTTCGTGTTCAAGGGGTCATCATCAACTTTCTTTTTTTAAATATGAACTTTAATTTTTTTATCGGTTTTAAGATGAAATTATGACTATGTGATTAATTTTTTCACATTCACATTAATCACGCCAATACCATCTGAAATATTATATAAAAAAGTTCGTATTTAAAAAAATAATGTAGATGATGAGCCCTTGAACAAGAAACGTCGGATTCCAAGCTGGATACCACCATTGAATAGAGCGGAAAAAGTGGTAATGCACAAGTGCAATTCAAATTGAAATCCGTTTTTAACGTCGGATTCCAAGCTGCATACCACCATTGAATAGAGCGGAGGTAATGCAAAAGTGCAATTCAAATTGAAATCCGTTTTTAAATAATGGAAAAAAATAACACGATTTTTCAAAATTTTGTTGTTCGGATATCTTCGGAAATACTCGGAATTTTAAAATATTCTAAACGGCATATTGTGAGGCAGCTAAATACGCAATTTTGCTCTAATTTGACCGACACTTACGGTTTTCGAGATCCTCATACATAGAATCGAATTCAAGCCGCACTGCATAGGGTGGCTCGAATTCGAGCCTATGTATGGCAAACTCGAAAACCGTAAGAGATACAGTGTCGGTCAAACTAGGGCAAAATTGTGCATTTAGGTGCCTAACAACATGATGTTTAGAAAGTTTTAAAATTCCGAGTATTTCCGGATATATCCGAAAAAAAAAACGAAATATTGCACATTTGCATTGCCACTTTTTCTGCTCTATCCAATGGTGGCATCCAGTATGGAATCCGACGTTTGGTATTCAAGGGGCCATCATCAACTTTCGTTTTATAAATACTAACTTTAATTTTTTTATCGTTTTTCAGATGATATTGGCGTTATTTTAAATATGAATATGTGTTTTTAATTTTGTTTTTTTTAATTATTTATTTTGCTTTGGGGTAAAAAATAAATGAACCTGTTTATTTAATTTTACTATTTTTTATTTTTATTAAAAATAAAGGTTTTACTTTTTAACTTAACAAAGAAAACAAAATAAAATATTTTTTTAGAATATAAATGTTTCAAAAGTTACTTACACTATTTAAAATTACGCCAAAGCAAAGTATGTAGTTTGAAAAAAATATAAAACAAAAATTAAAAGAAAAATAAAAAAAAATTAAAAACACATTTTCATATGACTAACGCTAATATCATCTTAAAAACGATAAAAAAAATGATTTTGTATTTAAAAAGAGAGAGTTGATGGCCCCTTGAAGACGAAACGTCGGATTCCAAACTGGATTCCACCATTGAATAGGGCAGAAAAAGTGGCAATGCAGAAGTACAATTCAATTTGAAATCCGTTTTTAAATAAGCTCAGAAAAAAAATAAAACGATTTGTCAATATTTCGGTTTTTTCCCGAATATCCGGAAATACTCGGAATTTTAAAGCTTAGGCACTTGAATGTGCAATTTTGCGCTAATTTGACCGACACTGTATCTCTTATGGTTTTGGAGTTCCCCATACATATAGACTCGAATTCGAGCCACCCTGTACAGCGTGATCCAGATAACTCCTAAAATAGAAATAACCCTATTATTTTTGAAATTAGAAAAAATATTCCCAACAAAACTTGTTTGATTGCATCTGCTTTTACACATGCTTTTCTTTTAATTTATACAAGGTGTTTAAAAAAGTAGGCACATGCCAACTTCATTTTGTAGTATAATATCCTACATTTATTAGTGATTTTGAATTTCCTATTAAATCATGTATCAAAATATTGAAGATTTTAGATTTACGAAATATTAGAATTTTTCGATATAATGGCTTATCTATTTTGATAACGAAAAATAAAGATTTATTTTTGAAATGGCATGACATTAATGTTCGAAGTCTGATTTACTGATTCATAGAAAATTTAAAATCATTAACAAAATAACACATTTGTTAATGTGCATTAATGTGCGTTAAAAAAAAACAAAGTTGGCATGTGCCTTACTTTTTGGAACACTTTGTATACATAAAAAGCAGGTTAAATCAAAGAGATATTTCCATTTAAAGAGTGATTTTGTACATATTTCAAATATTAAAAAAATTTTTGAACGTAGTTTTCAAAATACTATAGCGGATATTTTCAATACTGTGCACATTTTGTATTTACAGTGTAGTAAACAAATATCTACAAATTTCATAAAATTTCATTTCTGCTAAAAATTTACAAACATTTGTTTGTTACATCTAAATGATATTTAGGTAAACACTATGTAGGGTGTTTAGAAAATGTTAGTAAAGCATGGCGATAAAGCTAGTTTTGCTTTACTAAATTCTTTAATTTTTTTAACCACTCTATATAAAAGTCTAAGTTTATGTTTGCGACGGAAATATTAGTGATTTTTTAAAGTAAAGTTTACTATAGAGTATAATAATTAAAAAAAAAACACCTTTTATCTTGAAAAAGACATATTTGTATTTTTAACTAAGAATCATTTACATGTAACAAACAAAAAAGGAAGAAAATGTTTGTAAATTTCCGGGACATTTTAAATTTTATAAAATTTTTAGATGTGTTTTACTACTCTATACATACATGGGGCCATGAACTGCACTCTAATATTTTCACAACCGCTTTAAAAAATCTTTTTTTCTACTACCGTGCGTAAAATACTCACTTTACGCACTCTCTGAGCTTCGTAAAATAGGCCTTTTTAATGTGCAGTGCGTAAAATAATTCTGACATATTTTTGACGGTTAGGTTTTTACGCACTAGTGCGTAAAATAATTCATTTTACGCACTAGTGCGTAAAGTAATTTAATATTATTTTTGTTTTTTCATATATTTTTCGATAGTAGAAACAATTTTGTATGCTACTCATATGTAAAGTACCCTTTTTTTATTCATGGGATTGGCGCATTCGCCTACGGCTCATGCGACAATATTCCCATTCATAAAAAAGAGTCACTTTACACACTTGTTGCATAAATAACTATTTCAGTTTTGGAGATTAATTAAAAACTAGACTAAAAATGTTTCGTATGAGTTTCAAGTGATCATCAGTGTATATCTTGTTTATTCGATGTCAGGGGTTTTTGGGGGTGGAATTTTTGTATTAAACCTGTAATTAAATTTTAAAAAACTACTCTTCGTATTTCTAGATTTTTAACTGGCTAAACTCTTGTACATTTTATTACACCTTAATTCATGCCTAGCAAAACGAACATACCAACAAAGCATTGCTTTCACGACCCTTTCACGTCTTTATACGAATTACTTATAAATATAAATATGCAATTATTTATGTATTTACCAAATATGCTTACTGCGGAAGAGAACGGCCTAATGCTGATATACTACAAGCCTATTTAAAAAGTACCTATCTACAAGACAACTTACGATAATATAAATGGACAGAGAACTAAAAAGTGTTATAACGATTCATGATTTGAAAAACGAAAGTACTGTAACAAAATAGTTGTCACCTGATTATAAGCCAAATACTCCTACGAGGCCCACGAAGACAGGATTTGTATTAATGACGCCAAGCATGGGACTAAATGCGTCAACATTGTTATATGTACCTACTCATTGCTCACATATAGAAGACAGTTACTATTTTTATCACTTCTAATCCATTTAAGATCAAACAATCCCTTTAAAATCTATACGAACTAAAGTATTTCAGTTGATCTTATTAACTTTAATTATCGTATTTGTTTCAATTAATTGAATTAGTGCGATCTATCATAAGGTGTCAGAGAAACCTGAGAAACAGCTTAACGAAGATTGGTGGGATGTGAAATGTGTAATAAATATTGTCAACTTATTAAGAGTAAATTAAATCGATTTAGAACATTAATTTACTATTGAGCCAGATTGAAGGAACGAGTCTTTTATAAAAAATGAGGTTTTCTCATACGATAATGCGAAATGTGGTTTTCACATATGTTTTATTAGTTAGTGAAAACAAATAACAAGAAAAGAAATAGGATAAATTTAGTTCATAAAAATTAAATTTGTCGCTTGATATTCCATATGGTATAAAGCGTAACATGCGTGACCATCTCAAACTCTTCGACGAAGTAAGTATAGTTTGCCAAATGAAAGAACCTGGACGGAAAGAATGCGAGCAAAAAATATCCTCGCATATTTAGATGCTGCCACATTTTTTCCCAATAATCCTAATTTATGTTCTGTCTAGTTTCCTATAGTGAATTTACATATTTAAATTTCCTACTTGAATACTTAATTTTGTTATTTTTCTTAATACTACTGTCTTCTATTATTTACTATTTTATTTACACAGGGAAATTCGGAATACGCAATAAGTATACTATAATATTTATAATGTTTATATTTTATTCGCCTTCAAGCTATTTAAAATACGCTACAATAGGCAACAGTGCGGCGTTTACTTGATTTATAGCGGGGAGGCAGTTTCGTGATTGGTCGCAGGATATATTAAATACACTTTGACCCTAGACCAACACCTAATTTTTTTTATATATTTTAAAATTTCGGCAGCGACTTGCTTTAGCCATTGGCGTGGAAATTGCCGATGCCGAACTGTGTGGTTATTTATATTATTTGGTTTGTAGGGTCTGGTGATATATAGGTTTTGTCGATTTTGCAAATTCTCTTTTTTCACTAGAAAGGGGGTGTCCTATATAGTAGTTTAAGCCAAAAAAGTCGGAAGATCCGCTATATTTGAACCGAAAAAATGCCCTCATAGTTCGAGTTTTGACACAAATTTTCAGCACCACTTCACAAAAGCACTAGAAATATTAGACAAAACACATCTGAAAATCAATTGTCGGGTGAAAATATTAACTAGGATACATTTGCGTCGAACGAGAGACCTCCGTTTTGTTCCGGTCCTAATTTAAAGCGACTCATAGCCATAGCCCCATTAAACAAAATTAAATTTTACTTGTAAATATCCATCCTCCTTTTTACTGTCAACTGTCATAATAGCCAAAACAAAGATTTTTAAGAAGGCACACTGTTGCCAGACGTTTACTGTAGTTTCGTTAGCAAAATTCATTAGAAAAATGGTGCGCTATAAGCGCAGCTTATTCACTACCAGCTAGTCATCTTGCGGCGGCATCCTTTGATTTGGGAAAGTCAATAACCAAGTTTTGCAAATTTTAGAAGAGGGTCATGACTTCATATTGTTTTAAACGTCTGGGCATCTGAATAATACCTTTGACAGTTCGTTTAATTTAAAATATGCTTTTTCTACTAGCGTGCGTAAAGTACTCAATTTACGCACCCTCTAAGATTCGTAAAATAAACTTTTTTTAATGTGCAGTGCGTAAAATAAGTTATTTTACGCACTAGTGCGTAAAGTAAATCTGACATATTTTTGACATTTAGGGCAATGCGTAAAATAATATATTTTTTTTACTACTAACATGATAAATCACCATTATATACTCCATTCCTTAAATGAGAAGTAACATTTCTCACCCTAGGTAAATAATAATATTAGAAAAAACCTAGGTCAATAATGAAACAGAAACGGAAAATGTCAAACTTGTTAGTTTGACAACTAGTTGTCATTTCGGATTATTTGAAAAATGAGTAGGAAATGATTAATTTCAAAATCTAATCACTTCAAATAATGATAAGGATTGTATCAGTGCTATTAGTACAAAAATTATATACAGTATGACTCACTTTTCATGACTTCCCATAATATTCTTATTAATAATGCGATTTTGTCAAAATTTAGATGGAAAGAAGGTACTTTGTATGTACGGAGCTGTCAGGAGAATATGTTACGATATCTGTCAATTAGACAACTGAACTTCCAGGTTACTTGATATTTCGAACTATTTGAAAAATAAGTAGAAAATGACTAATATAAAAATCAAATCGAATCAAATATGGTAATATATCAGTGTTAGTAGTAAAAAAAATTCTATATATACCTCGGTTGAGAAGGCCATTATTAACCTCGCACATTATATCCTTCGGCGCTACGCACCTCAGGATATAAAAGTGCTCGGTAAATAATGGCTTACTTCTCAACCTAGGTATATAATATACTATTACGCACTAGTGTGTAAAATAATTTATTTTACGCACTAGTGCGTAAAGTAATTTAATAATACTTTTGTTTTTTCATATATTTTTCGGTAGTAGAAAAAATTTTGTATGCTACTCATGTGTAAAGTACCCTTTTTTTATTCAATTTCAATTAAATTTTTTTATCAATATTCCCATTCATAAAAAAAGGTTCACTTTACACACTTGTTGCATAAATAACTATTTTATCGTCTAAAATCCGTTTAAAAACGATTTTAAAACGCACAATTGTATAAAAATCCGAAATTTCCGAACCTCTCAGGGCGATAGCCGAGGCTTCGGACGAATTTGTCATGTATTTTGAAGCGAAAATTCATTTTAAATTCAACTGTGGAACTGAACCGCTCAGGGCACAGTGCCCGACACTCCAACTTTCCGATTTCGATAGAGTTGCTAGCTGGTAGTGAATATAAGCTATAAGTGTTTTTTTTTTTATTTAGGTGAATGATTTTTTTATTGCAGTAGCACATCCTATATTGCGCGACGAGCGGTGTGTGTGTATGCGAAGATGTTGATTGACACGGTTTTTGAATAGTTAGTTTGGGGAACAGATGTCCTGGGAGCATATTCGCATGTAACAGGCAAGATGTCCATTCGGCAATGCCGATCGTTTCTTCATATGTGACGTGCACGATAGCATTTAGTCAGATGTCGTGACTGTTACATAGAATCAACAAATAAGTCTTCAATTCATGCATGGCCCTCCGCTCGCTTCGCTCGCTACGGGGGCTCAACGAACAGAAACTAACCAAGTGCTAACCAAAACTAACCCAAAATAAAAAAAGTAAACTAAAAATTTTGGGTTAGTTTTGGTTAGCACCTGGTTAGTTTGTATTTGTTGAGCCCCCGTATAGGGAGCAAAGCGAGCGGAGGGCCATGCATGAGGTGTTTAAATAATTAAAGACTTATTTGTTGATTCTATGTAACAGTCACGACATCCAACTAAATGCTATCGTGCACGTCACATATGAAGAAACGTTCGGCATAGTCGAATGGACATCTTGCTTGTTACATCCGAATATGCGTCCTGGGAGTGAGTTCCACAGTGATGCAGTGCGCCAGACAAAGGAGTTCTTGTAAAGCGATGTTCTAGGTGTTTTCAGTTGTACGACGAACCGGTGTGCTCTTGCCGTCTATCGTGACTGTCTGATAGGCGTTGTCAGGGGCGGGATAAGGCGTACCAAATCCTGGGAACATCTGCCGTAAAAGTATCTGTAAAACAGGGATTTCTCGGTCACATGTTTGCGGCGTTTCAGACTATCCAGATTCCGGGTAAACTCCGGGTCACCGACGAGACGCACAACTCTCTTCTAAACGGAATCCATTAGCTTTAGGGTGTGCTCTGGCGTGGCACCCTGATGTGTGAGCAATATTCTAAGCACGGTCTTATTTGCTCTTTGTAAAGCAAGAGCAACTGCTGCGGTGTATACATTTTTTGTTGCGAAATAGCGTACCAAGCTTCTGGCTGGCTGATTTTGCGACGTTAGCAACGTGGTCATGTCAGGACATATTGCTGTTGACCGAAAGCCCCAGTAGTCCGATTGAATGAAGATGAAGGGATGATCGATCCTGCCATAACGATATCATTGCCCGCCGTATGGTAAACGTGGCTGCTTGGATGATTGTTCAATGTGCATTTGCATTCATTCATCGGAATAAAAGAGACACTCATTCGATTACACTAATCCTTTGTATGTATATATTCGTCAAATATTTCACTTCATACATGGCCCTCCGCTCGCTCCGGGGGCGTAACCAAACAAACCTAACCCAAACTAACCCAAGACATTCCCAAATGAGGAAAAACAAACTAAAAAATATTTGCATTTTCGACTGACAAATTTCAATTATTTTTTTATTTCCGGCATGCCTTGGGTTAGTTTGGGTTAGTTTTGTTTGGTTGCGCCCCCGAAGCGAGCGGAGGGTCATGCGTGAAGTGGAATATTAAATATACTTAAATAGTAAACAACACTGTTATTCCCTATAAGAAAATGTGCAACTTTTGGAGACACTGTGCCAGGCCCCGGTGTCGGTTACTAAAATTTCATTATTTTCACGTTACAATTTCCATATTTTCACGCTACACCTGGGAAAGTCGTAGTGGAAGTTTGCCCTTCTAGGGCAATTTAGGCTCAAAACGCGGATATTTTTTCGACTTAAATGTGGCGAATCCTCCGATTTTTTTGGCTTAAGCTGCTCTATAGAACACCCCTTTTCTAGCGAAAAAAAAAAAAGAAAATTTGTAAAATCGACACAACCTATATATCATCAGACCCTTAATTTGATGATATCTTTGAAGATTTTTAACCTTTCTTATATTTTTCTTGCATTTGGTGATTATTATACGCGGTTAACTGATTTTTATATATTTCGGATAACTCTCTTAACTGAACTCTCTAAATTAAAATTTTTATTACATAACAATTCTGAACGTTCTATAAAGAGCGTTTTGGAACATTCGTGCTTCAATATTGCCTAACTTTTAATACAAAAATTTAATGCTAGAGAATTTATATGAATTAGCTACCATAAACCGTTTTTTTCCAAATTAAGCGACGTCATCAATGACGTAAATACAAACCCTTCGGGAAAAAAACTCTACTTATTACTACAACATATTTATGTAATACATACAACAAATAATATCATAGAATACTATCCTTATTATAAAAATGAGATATTATTATATGACATATTTTGTACTATAAGACTGTAAATTAACTGTAATTAATTTTAACGTCTTAAACTAATCAATATTATCAATAATAATATGGTAAGAATAATCTCGTGCGCCTATGGGATGGCAAGATTTTTTACGTGCTAGTCCCCTACCCCCTTCAGTCGTTGTTAAGGTTCACTCGCTTGGCGCACTATAGTCAGTGCAAATGACCTGGTGATCTAAGAAATTACAAAGATTTTAAATTAATCAATCAAAGAACCATCAAGACAGCAAAGCATCTTACAAAAGCGTTGTAGACTATTACAAATAAAATTAGAAATACAAATATTAAAAATGATGTAAACTACCTTTTTATGGCAATGACAAATACACTAAACGGAGATCCTATGGCACTCGACGAGCGGTGTGTGCGCGTAGATGTTGATTGACACGGTTCTTGAATAGCTGTAAGTTGTAATTTAGGGGAAACAGATGTCCTAGGTATTTCCAGTTGTACAACGGACGGGCGCGCTCTTGCCGTCTGTCGTGACTGTCTGACAGGCGTTGCCTGGAAACATCTGCCGTTAAAATATGTATAAAACAGAGATATTTCGGCCATATGTCTGCGATGTTCCAAACTATCCAGATCCGGGGTCAACACCAGGTCGCCGACGGGACGCACAGCTCTCTTTTGAATGGAATCCAGCAGCTTTAGGGTGTGCTTCGGTGTGGCCCGAAGCGCTTTGTAGAGCAAGATCAGCCGCTGCGGTGTATACAGTTTTTGTTGCGAAGTAGCGCACCAAGCTTCTACGTGGCTGAACTTAACTTCTGCCATGTCCAGGACATATTTCTGTTGACCGAGACACCCAGCAGTCCAATTGACGAATATGAAGAAATGGTCGATCCTGCCATAATGATGTGAGGGCTCGGATATTGGCTTTCTAGGTAAACGTGGCTGCTTGAGTTAGTTTAGGTCAGTTTGCTGTATTGACCTGAACCAAATTTATGTCGCCCCAAGTAACTTTCTCCAGATCTTGATTAATTGTTGTAATCTGCTCCTCTATGCGGTGATAAGTCTCAGTCGGTAAAGGTTTTTCTGATCTAAATTGAGAGACTGTCATCTGTGAACTGTAAAAGGAATTATTAGCTTCGGTCAGCAGGTCATTAATATAGATGAGGGACAGAGTTGGTGGTATTACGCTCTGAGGCAAGCTCGCATTTATGGTGAATGTGTTTAAGATGTGTCCATTAACTGCAACGTGCAGAGATCGGTTCTTAAGGAAACTGGCCAGCCAGCTGCAGACAGAGGCGGGCAATCCGGAGTTTGTTGAATAGTTTTTTTTTGCCTTTTTTGGAACAGATTGCATTCGAGCGACTTTTTAAGAAGATGGGTAAGTCCTTTTTCGGTAAGACAAGGAAAAAATGGATGTTCGCGCAGTTCTTTAACACGATGAAACCTAACTTCTGCCATGGTAGCGTTGATGTTCGGTATGGTGGTGAGAGCCTTGCCTTGGGGAACGTTTCAGGTAAAGTGCGATGAAAACAATTTGGCGAGCATGTTTGCTTTTTCCTTGACTGTACTTGAGTGATACCGCGTTCGTCTGTCAAAGGTGGGAGAGACGTTTTTGTAAAGTTATTACTTACTGCCTTTGCTACCGACCAGAAATTCCTGGAGCCACTGAGGCATTGCAAGTGCTTATTCCTGATCCTTGAATGATTTTAATTTTTGATTTAAAAATATTTCTAATAATAGTTTTGTGATTTTTAGACATTCTAATAACATATGTTCACCCGTAAAAATTGAATGCTATTCTGACATCTCCTTAAACGAAAAAATTATCGGATGTGATTTGTTCAGCTAGGATATTAAATTAATAAAAACAACAAGAAACTTAATTATTGACCCACTAACGAGCATGGTTAACCTTTGCGTGAGATAAAATAAAGATCAGGCATTAAACTAGAGTCTATTGCCAATACTCTTCAAAGTGATTGAGAATAAGTATTTCACGTCTGTTATCTCCAGTTCCACAAGGACAGAAACTTCAGTTTGAGCATACATATAATAATACTGCGTTCTTTTCGGTACCTGATTAAGGCATTTGACTCTGTGGACCATAAGATCATCTCATGTAAATTGACCTATTAAAGCTTGAACGTTTGTAGTATAAATTTCATTCGCGGAATGCATTATTCATGTGAGTGAGCCCCAAAGCTTGGTTCTGAATCCCATCCTCTCCTTAATTTATACAAATGGTCGTCCCTCTGGTGGCCAAGAAGAGAACTGTACACTTTTCGAAGATGACACTACCATTTTCCTGTCTGCGGTCCTAGATGATGGAGCCCTGGCGAAATTGGAGATTTAACAGTTGGTGGGTGAAGATTGGTTTGATCCATACTTACTTCTTTTGCATGAAGAGGAAGCGAGGAGGGTGTTGCTCTCATTGCCTAACATGGCAGGTATAAATATAATGCCTTAGATAAATAGATAGTCTTATCATGACGATAAAGTGACAAAAAAGACCCATGTGAGCGTGGAACATTGTTAACTGCAACAATAGTATACTAAAAAGGATACAACAATCTAGATCACAGTATAAAAAAATGTACGACCTGTATTTTTATCATTTAACAGAAAAATTCAACACAGATTAAAAGCAACAAATGCATGAAATAGAAGATATGTGGCAACAGAAAACAACTTGCTTTCTGAGAAGACTATACGGATCTTCCCAGGCATATGTATAACTAAAATTACATTTATCACAAGGCAGATTAAGTCTATTTCTTGTAGAATAATCATGACCTATAGTTGACTTTTCAATTATTAATTACAAATAACACAATCTAAAATGTATATATGTATGGAAATGTTTTGACTAATAATCTGTTTACGATTGTCTTACTGATTTATTTCAAAAATACTACGTAAATATTTTTCTACAGAGCTAAATCCCTAGCTCCAAAAAATTAATCGATACCTGAGCAATCTTAGCAGCAACAATCCCAATGTGCACTCTTCAATTCAACCTCCTATCGATATATACCCCTTGAAATAGTTTCAGTCCCACATGTCAAACTAAGGTCTCTGTCACTTCTATTACGAAAAAGAATGTATTGGATTTTGGGCACATTTAAGAACAGGCTGTTGAATGAAAAGTCCTCATCAAAAGCGAACACTGCTATATGAAGTTTCTCAATAATAAATTAATGTTAAATTGACCAAATATCAGCATATGGTACAGAGTGCACCCCAGATATATCAAGAAGTTTGTTTATACAAACACACCCCAACACACACCAACCCTATCTGATTTAATTGACCTTTCCTGGTGATCAATCTCCACTACCTGCTGAGTTCTATTATTTAGGTAGAATTTTATCAATTTTAATGCATTATCCCTTACCCCATATATCTTCAGTTTGGCGATAATGCTCTCGTTGTCATTTAAGCACACGGCCAATGTATGATTGTTATTCTTTAATGGCTTCAAAATTTTACCTAATGTCTGGTATATCGCTCTAATTGTTGACTTGCCCTGTTTAAAATCAATCCGCCTATCCGAAATATCAGCACATTCCTCAAAAAACGCTGCAAACCTATGATATATGATAGTTTCGAAAATTTGACTGATGTTCGACAATAATGATATGGGTCTACAATTATTTTCTTCATCTCTTTCACTTTTCTTGTCTATCAAGGTGTTTATAGACTATCGAAAGGCGTTCGACTGTGTTAATCATCAGAAGATGATCGAAATTCTAATGACAACCGGAGTTGACGAACAAGACCTACGTTTCATATCAGAACTTTATTGGCATCAAACGGCGGTAGTTGGGATGGAACAATCGACATCGGAAGATATGCAAATCGACAGGGTTGCGTCTTGTCTCCACTCCTGTTTAATCTGTGCTAGGAAGCTATATTTAGAGAAGCACTGGATGGAGTCCAGGGTGGAATCAAGATCAATGGAACCCCAATAAACAATATCAGGTATGCCGATGATACGGTTATAATAGCCAACGATGTACAAGAACTACAAAGCATAATCGATTCCATAGTACACTATAGCGAGATCTTTGGATTGCATCTCAATGTCTCCAAGACCAAACTATTGACCTTTTCTAAGACTCCAGTAAATGCACACCTGCGTGTCAAGGGACAAACAATCGAACAAGTGACCTCAATAAAATATTTGAGAGTTAACATCAATAGTCAGTGCGACCCGAAAAGGGAAATACTTTCATGGATTGAGCAAGCGAGAAAAATCTTCATGAGTATGAAATAATTTTTTACAAGACTGGACCTCAGTTTGGAACTCAGAACTCGAATGATCAGATGCTACGTCTTCTCTGTCCTACTCTATGGATGTGAAAGCTGGACACTAAATTCACAGACCGAAAAGAGAATAGAAGCCTTCGAAATGTATGTGTATAGACGGATGCTGCGAATTTCATGGGTACAATGAATCACCAACGATGAAGTACTCCAGCGCATGCACAAACAAAAAGAACTACTGAACACCATCAAGGAAAGAAAAATGCAATACCTGGGTCATGTGATGAAAGGTGATAAATACGAAATATTACGCCTCATAATAGAGGGCAAAGTACAAGGGAAAAGATCAGTAGGAAGACGCCAGAACTCATGGCTAAAAGATTTAAGGAGATGGTTCGACCGCTCGTCTGCAGAAATCTTTCGTGCTGCAGTTTCCAGAGCTACAATTGCCATTTGGATCGCCAACCTTCGGCAGGAGAGGGCGTGATAAGAAGAAGATCAAAAGTTTAACAATCACACATTATACCTCCTTCAAAACAGAAATTACAGTGAGGATTGTAGCCGATTATTTAAAGAGCTCGGAATTCTCGCGTTTCCAGCGCATTACGTTCTTTAAAGAATATAATGGAATGTACACGGTGATGTCCACAGTAATAATACTCGATATAAAAATGAAAGTATTGCAGAATATTGTGGCTAAAAAAGGTGCGGTTTTTAGTTATGCTACAACGTAAACTGAAAGAGAAGAAACAGAGGTAAGCGTTTAGGGGGCACTATAAGCTTTATGACACATTAATGAGCAGGTACATTACTTTCTAGAGAAAACTTATTAGCCCTTATCTAGTTTTTCACTCTTATCACGTTTACCTATGTGAATATTAGCTGTATTATATCATTTACATGCAAATATAGTGAAATTAAAGAGTCTTAAATATGGCATACACTCTTATGGGAATATGTCCAATTATCAAATCTCTTACTTTTAAGCTCTAATTAATGTCCTGACAAAAGGTCTCGTGGATACCACTAGATATATAAACAGACTTTGGGAAAATCTCAATATACCTTTAACTTATTTAAAATTAGGTGCCTTAATATTATTAAGGAACTCTATTTTTTCAAAAGAGCTGAAAATGTGTTCCAATATTAGAATTAATCAGTCAAGCTTGTTGCCCAAGACTCTCGGGTTCGAAGTGGCTATTTCCTAAAAAAATATGTTTTTGCTGCTCTATACGAATTTTCTTTATAAATAAACAAGCACACATTACAGTTTTGATGACTCTTTAGAATGCAAATATTTAGTCAGCCTAGGTAGCCGGTCTTTCAAGAGGAGTCCCTTATATTGTTGATTGTCCTGTATATTTTTATACGTTATGCTAATTATGTTTTATTCTATATGAAATTACTGTTAAGCTCAAAAATTCCTTAGGTTATACAGCAACTGAATACAATAAAATGTCATAAATTGTAACGTTGCAAATGTTACAAAATCCGGTAGTGCGATTTTTCCCTTTTACTGGTCGATTCGTGTTGTCGATACTCTCGCTACCTTACTTCCGCTGTCCCGAGTCGCTCGAAAAATTAATCCGTTTGGAGCGCCCTCTTTACGCATGTGGTATATATGCTTTTTTGTGGAGGGATTTGATGAGTAGACGTTTCCCGTACCACATTAGAGGGTTTCAGAGTTGCGCGCGCATTATATTATTGACAAACACCATATCTTTAGGGTCTAGCGAATTGCTGCCAACTAGTCCATAGGTCAGTGGTTGGATGCTGAGTCTGCGATCCGGCGGCCCGGGTTCGATTCCAGTGGCAAGGCATGTTTTTTTATTTTTAATATTACGCGCAAATTTTTTTTTTATTTTGGGCCTGCCTTGGGTTATTAGTTTCTATTGGTTGCGCCCCCGTAGCGAGCAAAGCGAGTGGAGGGCCATGCCTGATGTGTAATATTAGACATTATTGTCAAAAATGTGATGCGTGCGCAACTCTGAAGCCCTCTGATGTGGTACGGCCAACGTCCTGTGAATTAAAGGGCCTTCTCTCCTACACGCTCCAGCATGTAGGAGGTAAAAGGCGACCGGCTTTCAATATCAGAAATTTTCGTTTTTATTTTTGCCCATCAAATCTAATTACCGTCTGCTTTTGTAACGAAATTAATTGGCAAACATACTGCCAGGTGTAGTTTCTGAAATTATCGGCCCTCTTGTTTGATACTAATTAAGATGTTTAACGACTAGTGTGGTTATCCTTCCTGTAAAAAAAGATTTGTTGCATGATAGTGTGTCTATCACAGAAAATTATTTATAATTTAATTAGGGACCGTCCGTGAATTGCCGTGACCTTCCGTGAGATGAACGTCCTTACATGGGATAGAATTTCCTCCCTTTGGGGTTGAACGTCCTTCAGCGGCCTTCCTATGCCGACCTAGCGAGTTCCCGGTTCCATTTGGCGGTACAGAGGCCTTTTGTCAATGTAATACGACATGTTGGAGACGCAGCTTCGCATGAAACGCCAGTATCTGCAAATCTACTAGATACAAGTAGGATTTACTTTTTTATTAATTTGTCGATATTTGTCGTTTTGATTAATGAATATGCTGTTATACGACTGTAGGTTATTTGTTTTCTATATCGTACATATATTATCGTTATATATCATTTTGATTAATGAATTTACTGTTAAACGACTGTAGGTCGTTTGCTTTCTATATCGTTATTTATCGTTTTCATTTACTGATCTTATAGTTTTTACTTATCAAACTTTTCTGTTTTTTTTTTCATAATTGCTGTGGAGATGCTTATTTTCTTCCTTATCATATCTGATATTCTCTTGAGTCGAGAATTCATTTTATTAATGTCATGATAATATTAATTGAATTATTTTTACTGTAATTGGCTGTAAGCCTCATGGCAGTAATATGTATCACATAATTGCTATTTACAACTTTAATTTTTGGCCTCAATACTGGTATCGAACTGAGCTCAATTCGTGTTTCCCATAGATGCTTACCGGCTAGATACATATACATATATTTACTTTATAGGGTAATTCATTGATTTAATAGATGTCTATTAACTGCATATTGAGATATTGATATTATCGCTGTCATGGGACTAATTTCGATTAAATATTGCTTATTTTTGGTATTTTATGACTGACTGCGATTAGTCAGGACCTCTAGAATTCAAGGTTTAGTTAAAACTATTTCCAAACCGCAGTTAGGCAATATTAATATTATAAGACTTAGATTAAGACTTACTACCATACTTTAATTTAATTTGGTTTGATTTAAATTAATAATCTGATAATTCAGATGACATAAACATTTTAGAATATCATTATTTGATGGACAATACCATAATCCCAATTTAAAATGGGACTGATCCATTGTTTAGCAATTATTATTTGCTCCAATGCACGAGGCCGATGCAGAAATATTCAAGAGACATTTAGTGAAACAAGCAAAAATCGCTACAATGGAAAATTTCAGGCAAAATCATTATAATATTATAATATACATTATCACGTGAAGCTGATGAAAAGTTATTCCAAAATCTGATACATTTAGTGGACGAAAACAGGCTTACAATACATAATTCCAGTCAAAACCATAATAATATTAACTATTACATAATAGGTACCTATGATCCTTGTAAAAAGAAATTAAAATTTGCTCTCAGAATATTATTACTGCATTATCATAATTTATCAGTTCCCACACCCTTATATCGATTAGTGCACATTATATCTAGCTGATAAATATGACTATATTTTTATGAAGATAGACAATCATAAAATATGAGAATATCATATTTTATGATAAAATAGATATTTTATTCGTGTGTTCACTCAACTCTCGATGCAAACGGAATGTCGAGAATAGTGGAACAGCTTGCCAGGAATGAGACTAAAGAGTTTATAAAAAAACCATCGTCAAAATTCACAGAATATATACTATGTTAAAAACGTAGTACAACTAGAATAATAGCTGAACTTCTAACAGGACACTCTAGGGCTCAACAAACATATGAGTACGATTACACTGGTAGAAAAACCGCTGTGGAGGTTATGTCAAGAAAAGGAGGAAGAGCAGTACACATACTATGCCGGGAAAAATAACCGGGAGCTCCCAGATATATGGTCAGTGAACAGACCAATATCGGCAGTTATGGCATTCGGTTAATCTAAAATGAACACGAATCAGAAAAACAGATGTCGAACAAACAGTTTGGATTATTGTTAATAGTTTCACAGATCACTTCACAGATTTGGAGTCGTCGATCCAAATAATCGTCGTTCAGTTCTTGAACTAATCGTATTGTGAAAGAATGAACCTTATTTTCTTTCAGGACTATCTGGATTTTTGTACGTGACCATAGACGTATAAATTTCGGTTATATGTCTATGTACGTGACACAGCAGATACCTCGGCCAATATCCTCGTACTAAGCGTGGAAGCCATGGCTACATGACCCAAAATAGCAACTTCTCCCCCTCATCTCTTATCATTGTCCAAGTCTCATCCCTTAAATACAGCCTCTATACATTTCCCACCGATTCAGTAGCGTCAAATTTGGCATCCATATTTGTAATGCATAAAGGTCGGTCACATTTTTTGCAGGATATCGTTCGTTGAACATAGTCACGGTTACTCGCGCACTGTCGTTATTTCTAGAAAAAATTTTGATTATTCCTACCAAGAGATAAATCATTTTGAGTTTACTAAAAAATTAACAATCGATTTGACACATTAAAAATTTACGTTGAACTGATAATAGAAGAAACATTGTTCAAATACTAATCTGATAATATAAGGATTGATGTCACTACTTCACCACTTCACATTGTTCACGAAATCAGCGGTACTCCCTCTTGCCGCGCACGCCAAGAACGTCGCGTAGTCGGTACTCGTCTAGAATGAACTGGCCGCCATGTTCATGAAAACAGAATATTCATTCATTTGAACCCAAATATAACATTTCATGCGTAAGTAAATAAACTCATAGTCGTACTCTGCGAACGTTATTTTAGAAACGTAAGTACCTATTTTTACTATTTCTTGTTTGCTATTACATGTTTAAAGTGTCGTGAGTTAATGGAATCTGTTTCAAAATTATTAGTTACAAAACGTTACGGAAAATTAATAAACGCTTCAAATTTAGTTGTTGATATATGTCATGCAGCAGAAAAATATGTGATTGTTAACAATACTGCTATCAAAATTACTTAACAGAATTATTTAACAATAAGAGGAACCTTTTTCAAGTTGATTTACGAAAAAAACTGCAGAATATTAATTTTCTTTTATAATAATAATCTTTCAATCCAGAACTATTTTTCGATGCGTAGCAAACAATCGAGCGTGCTCATTTTTTATTGGTCGTATTCTCGTAGGTATACAGTCGCTCTTCCCTTTCATTGGTCGGGATGGAGTGACTGATATTCAGCCGTCCGTTTGTCAACATTTTCTTTTCTGTGATTTCGCTTCATTTCGTTTTGCTTTTTTGTGTATTGTCAATTGCCTTTATTATGAACATTAATTCAGGAGAATGTTTTCGCACATATTTTGGGCTAGTTGGGGTTAGTTTTTGTTGGTTGTGCCCCTGAAGCGAGCGGAGACCCAGGCATGAAGTGTTCAAATATTTGAAGACAAAACGTAACGATGTACGCTCGATACAAATATGTTTCAGGTAAAACAAAACACACAAAAAAAATAATTTTTCCGTATTTTTTCCATTAGAAAACTAATTTAGAATATCTAATTTCTTGATATTTTTTAGAAAAATTGTTATTTTTGATAGCGCTATTGTTAACTGGACCCAAAAAATACTTTTTATTTTTTCATACGACAAGAAATATTTTTAAGAACAATATAAAATTTGTGTGGAATATTCTAATAATAAATACCATAAAGAAGTTGCCAAGTAGCATATATGACTATTTTGACGATCAGAGTTTGAAGAGTCGTTCATCGATGGCCCTTGCTATGAATTAATAAAACTCGTCTTGAGACAATAATCCAAGATAAGAATTCATCATGAGGTAACCCAATGAACCGCCTATTGCGTCAAAACAGAGTACGAAGTATGAACACCAAATTAATTTTAATTTGTAATGAATGAAATTTGGTTTTTCCTTTGTTTCTTTATATAATTAGTAGTATTCTCAAGTAGGCCGGCACAGCGACTAGGGACACCCTATGATCAATTTGCAATCAATTCTCAATTCTCTAATCAAATATCAATTAAACAGTTGTTCCCTAAAATGTTACGACTATGGGGCGCCGCCTCCGCCCCGGGCGCATAACACGCTTGACACGCTTCGGCGGCCATCTTCATTATTTTCATTCATTACTTTATCCCCTCTTCACGTTACTATTTCTAATATTGGCATGTAAACATTTGGTAATTTATGGACGACCTGCTCGGTCTATTGGTTTTATATGTCTTTGGTAAATACAAAATAATTTCAAGACCCTTGCATGAAAATAAATGTTTCAACCAAAATTTCCAAATATTTTTTGAAAGCTAAAAAATAAAGGAAAAACATGGAATGTCAGAATTTTTCAAATCGTCCTGTAGCTACTAATTTGTATACATTCACCAATTCTTTTTAAATTGCCACACGATATTCTGCTTTCTGTCTGATTGATATCAAGGCTCGATCAAGAAGGACAAACCCATGTAAATAATTTATTTTTGGACTCCATTAACATCATTTGCCTACCAGAAAATGATGGATGTTCAACGATGTTTTATCTTAAAGACCTATCCCTTTACTTTATTTTTATAACACCATTAAAATATAAGGAAAACTATTTTCTTATACGACTGACCTTCCCCTAGAAAAAAAACAGGCTATTGCCGGTCTATTTCCAGAGAAGGCCAGCACGCAACGTACTTATATTAGAATATTGCAAAGGTTAGGTATACCTATCGTAAAGTGTATATTTATCAGCTAGACAAAATTAAATTTAATCGATATAAAGGTGCGGGCAGTCATTATTCATGTTAAAGCAGGATAGGCTATGATTTTCCATTAGATCACCCGAATGGAATCATTGTACCCTCAAAAAAATACTAAGACATTATTACTTGCCAAAAGGGCTTAAAATATATTAAACCTAAAATACACAGTGTAGGTGAACAAATATAATAAGATATTCCTGCGATAACTTTCCAAAGGTTTGATATACTAACGGCAGATTTGGTATAGGTATGTATACGGCACCTCCTATTGAGAAAATATCATTCGATATATGATACGCCTCTTTCAAAAATGAAGTTACTATTAATAACTGCAAATTTTATTAATCAATATTAATTTTCACTTTTCAGGCGATGTCGATGAGTCGATGTGGACTGGTAATACTTTTCTAGTGCACCAAAATAATATCTAGTCCACAATACATACTTTGTATTAAGTCGTACCTAGTGATTTTTTATAGGTGTGGTTTGAATCAATACCTACCCTCTCTGAAAAAATCCACTTATAAGAGCATTATTTAAAAAAAGCTTTTTTACTTTTTTAATTGTCCTGCATAGGATTCATATCACAACATTTTAAGTGTATGTTGTATAGCAAGTATAGCATAGGCTGACCGCTGTTTATTCTAATGTGAAAATTCCATTATTATGTCGTAAATATGTTAATAAGTATCTTTCCGTTTCTCACAAAGCCATAAACTACAAAATTTCTAATTCCAATTTAATATTTTGATGTAAATTTTGCTGTAATAAATTCGTAAGAGCAGTTAGATATTTAAGAGCAAATTCCTGAATTCTTTTAATGAATTTTGAATTTTGTAACTTATTACTAGTATTTCTTTTGATCGAAAGACGCGACCGACGCCGCGGCGTGGCGTCGCGACGGCTAGGTTTTAAATGTGCCACAAACTGACGAATTGAATGAAGATTAATCAATATATTTCGTGTATGCATACAATAAAAATTTTTACATACGTCCACAAATAAGGGCAAATAAAAACAAAAATCGCTAGAACTGATATACATAATAAAAACTAAAAACCTGACTATTTAAATTTAATTGACTTAGTACAATATATGAGTACTAATTTATTAACTTTACCATAACATTATTAAAACCTCGCCAAATTCTTTCGTGCTGTAATAGAAACCTTCAAGTAAAGAGGTGTTCACGGCAATCTTAAAATCCATCAAAGAGTTTCACTGGGATGACCCAGGTTTAATCTGACCCTTCTCCAACCTACATCGGATGGCTACCATATCGTTTTTATTTTTGGTGTCATCTTTATGAAATTCAGTATGGGGTTTATACAGCTCCTCATTTTACTTGATATGTAAGAGATTTTTTATGATATAAATACAGGGAAAAGTGAGCATTCCCAGTCCGGCGAAGGCCCGCCTGCAATCATCCATATATACCAAACCAGACATGACTCTTACCTTACAACTCTTCTCTGCATACCAAGCATTTTGGTTGCATGACAGAGTGAAACAGGGAAAAAACTGTTCTCAGTATGTCCCCAGAAAGACATCCATCTCAAACTCAGCACCACAAACAAACTGCGTCCAAGCTTTTTGCATAATATATTCCCTCCCATCGGAGCTTCGGATTTCACTATCTGCATTGTTGTCTTAAAGTGAAAACCAAAGTCTGAGTATTTTTGGTATTCAATACAAGCCTATTTGATAGAGACTATTGTCCGACCGCGCGCCTTGCCGCTCGTGCCTCAGATAACCTCTACTCAGCAATCTGCTCAGACTCCCCCGCAATATAAACGGTGGTTATTATTTGTCGTATGGCTTAACATATGGATTCGAATTACAATAGCTACAAAATACGAAATATCACAGTTATATATATTTCACAGTGTCAGATCCTGGTTTTTGATCCATTCGAACGCGGAGGGTGTAAGGGATAAAAAGTCGTCTGCGCCTCCTGAGGATGCTCTATTTTCACAATATTGAACAATGTGAATTATGGTTTGGATGGGATATCCGTAGTCACATTAAGGTGAAGGCAGCTTACCCCATTTGTGTAGCATGTCCGCACAGCTGCCATGTTTAGTTCGTATTCTGTTGGCAGTCTTCCATATTTGCCATGGGAGGTCGAATCCAGTGGGTTTATTCTGGACTGTCACTATAGAAAATACATCCATAGGTGTGGACTAGTGGACTGTTCTCAAGTCTCCTTCCATCTGTGTTGCACTTTGAAGCCGCTTGCGCAGAGTTCTAATGCAGTCTTGGCTGGTGCCATTCGGGATTTAAGTCGGCTAGAAGTTTCTTTACCAATGTCCTCATGTATTGGCGAGCTAGTCTTCTGAGCTGTGGCGGAGCGATATGGCTGAGTGTTGGTAGCCAGTATGTCGGGGTGGAGTCGATGTATTCCGTGATGTTGCGCATCGTGCAGTTCAGTTGTGGCTCTAGTCTGTGGACATGTCTACTGTGTAACCATGGGGCAGCGTATTCCGCCGTACTGTATAGGAGACCCAGAGCAGAGCTACGTAGAGTGTTCGCTGTTGCTCCCCAAGTGGTGCAAATGTCTCACCCTACTGATCTGGCCTCCCGTAACTACCTGGAACAGCCTGTCGCTCAGCATGCTATTCAGTAGCTGAGTTAGTTTTCTGTTGGCTATGATTCCTAGGACTTTATACAGAAGTCTCTGCCCCCAGACGGTGTCATAAGCAGCCGTTAGGTCTATGGACACAGCTGAGGTTTTTAGGAATTCTTTGAAATCCGGCTTCTATGAAGGTTGTCAAGCTCAGTACTTGGCCTGTGCAGTTACGTCTCGCACAGAAACCCGCTTGGTATATTGGAATGTGTAAATTCACCTTGTCTTTTATGGTTTCAAGGATCAGTCTTTCGAAGAGCTGATGTTCACCAGCGCTTGTCCAATATCTTCGAGATCAAAAGACCTTGAGATGGGGGATTCATCCAGACTGTTGTTTCTAGGTTAATCGGTTCGTGTTTAATATCTGTAGTATGAGGTTTATCTCTAGGGGCTCTCGACATGTTAACTATGCGATCAGCGACCTGATTTGACGTGAGTTCACTATCATTTCGTGTAGGAGGGTTATTGACGCCTAACTTTCTGAGTAGGCTCCACTTCCTGCTTGAGTGTTTGAAATCAAGTTCTTCGATCGGTGGTGTCAACCACAGAGAGCATATATTTTGTAGCGTTGTAAATGCTATCAAACCCAGTAATACAGTTTCTTCCCTGCCACTAGTAGCTATGTTGTCGATATTCTCGTTACCTTACATAAGAACGCGCCCCAAGCAGTCGACGATGCTGACCACATGGTGTGAAACGTAGCTTCGCAGGAAGCGCCAAGATCCTAATTGGGGTCAGTCTGGTATTTGTGAGAGTTGAGGACTAGGCACCAAGCTCTGCCAGTGGATTCCACGACCGTAAAATCTACAGAATACAAGTAGGCTGTATAATTACCTAATTTAATTTTTTGCCGTCTTACCGTCAAGTGACTTTTAGTAGATAATTATCTTTTATTGTCTCTATTACCGTTTATTACCGTTACATAATTAATTGATACAGACTTTTTGCATTATCGTATATGATATTATCATATCGGATATTATCTCGGGTAACGAAATTTTTGATAATGTTATAGTAATTATCTGATTTATTCTTGTATTGATTATTCCTATTTAGACGCTACGCTTTTACTGTAACTTGCTGTAAGCCTCATGGCAGTAAACCGTCTTACTTATCTGCAAATTTAGCTTTTCGCTTTAATGCAGGTCCCGAAATGAGCTCACTTCTATTCCCCCTAACTATATATACTTTCTTCACAGGTTCAATCATTGATTTAATATATTTTTATTGAAAGTTTAATTGTCCAATGAAGTTATCGTTGTCATGGGATTAATTCAAAATAATTTTGTTTAGTAAAATAATTCTTATTTATGGTGTTTTGTGATTAACTGCGTTTAGTCAGAACTTTAAGTATACATCTTTTAGAGAATCTTCTCATTATTTTATGGGCGATACCATAACCTTAGCTTAATTTGGGATCTAATTAATTGTCTTTCGTGCTGTTATGTTTGTGAAAGTTTTTAGTATTTAAATAAATAGTTTATTTGGAATCTTGATGTTTATTTTGGTAAGCTGAATTGGATACTGAATTGAGTTCATACATTTTACCTTCAGATTTCACGATATTCTTATATAGGGTATGTTTCAAATTTTGCTGCCGTGATTTCGATGCTGAAAAATCATTGATATACCTACTCCTAGTAAAGAATTTACAATCGCCTTCGCTTAACTCTACTCTACGACCCACACCTATAACTAATATTAACACCGCTGGGTGAACCTGACATATGGACCGTTTGTTAAATAATGGACTAATCGTGTTACAATTTATCCACTGAATCCTTAAGAGAACCGTTATTAATATATATAAGGAATACGATCGGCTCTAAGATCGATCCATCTGAAACCCCAATATCAACATGCGCTGCAACAGACGACACCCCGCCCATTCGCACAGTCTGATAACGGTCTCCCAGGTAAAGCCTAGTTCTCAGAGCTTCGACTGTCGCCGGCGACAATCCCCACTCCTTGCCTTTTCAATGTCGAGCGACAGCTGTCACGTCACGATGATGTCAACCATCTGTCATTTTACACAATATCCCCAATGAAAATTAGGTGAAGTTGATTCAAACCAACTACAGCGACAACAAACTGGCGACACTGTGGATGGGGTTAGGGGAACTGACGGTATTTGTCTCCTATTGGTCAGAGAGAGTGTAGCTGGCGACAGCCGAAGCTCTGAGAACTAGGCTTAAAGGTCGATCAGTCCGAGTCTCTTTTCATTGACGTTCTAATGTTTGAGCTTTTGGAGTAGGAGACCATGCGTGACGTAGCCAAAGGCCTTCCTCAGGTCACAAAAAGTATAGTGTTCCTCAAAAGTCTCCAAAATTCTCTCGGTAAGTTTAGTAAGAGGAGATATAACAAGATTCTTTACAGACTTCATAATATCCACAGTGATAGATATCTGCAAATTTTTGTATTTTTAATTGGTTTAAGGTATCCCTAATATCCACAACTGTCACTCCCCAAAAGCAAATACTTCATCTGGGATGGGCAAGCGCTCCAAACGATGTAGAGGATCGATAACTGCTCGAGGCAGGTTTTTTTTTTATTAAATTATATGTACTTTTTTTTGCAATGGCTCTATTTTTGTCTACAATGTTCCACATGCATGCGATGGGATTTTTGTGGTACTTATGGCTCTATCGTTTGCAGCCCGTTTAGCATCTTTAATGGCTTTTTCGTATACATTTTTAATAATTTTTTTGTATACCGCCTGATCTCCCGATCTCCTATACTGCTTACATACGTCATTCAGAAATCATATCAACTTACCCCGTTTGGTTGGTCAATGGGGACTTTAAAAATTCTCACAAAGTCCAGTGGATATTTTTTTAATTGTGGCCAGAGATGTGAATCTATAGTTCAAATTGAAGCTTTTCTTTCTATCGAATAATTTTTGACACAGCAGCGTAAGTCTCTAGAACACACAGCTAGTTTGAAGACAATTAAAGAATTCACGTGACGTGATAGTAGAGTTCAGGCAACAAGAGGTGTGGTCAAAAAATCTCTTCGATCTTTCACAAATTAGGGATGATTGCTTGCAAGTACTTTCTTCTGTTGCCAGTTTAACTATAAACAATGCCAGATTATACGACCATTTAGTTTCTTGGTGCGCTGGGCATCGATCCCGGTATCTCTCGCATGCTAAGCGAGCGGTCTACCATTTGATCTAAGCCGACGAGGGAAATACGTGCGTCAAAAGGGATTGGAATTATAAATTTTAATGCGAAAGCTAATTATTATATTTATAATAACTTCGGTAGATGATTATTCGAATTAGTATATCCCAGAGACTGACAACATGTACAGGGTTATCTAAATAAGACTTTAAATGCCTTATATCCCTGGTTGAAGTCGACTCCAGCCGAATAAGAGTTAAATAACCGAGTGTAGACAGCTTTAAGAGTTAATGCCTAAAGAATTTCAAGGAGAAGCGAACAGCCGAACTATTCTGAAAAAGTTATCGGTACTGACTTATTTGATCTCAGAATGAAAGCGGGAATTTTTTTGGAGGCGAAGCTTCCTAACGCATAAACTTTGAAAGAGCAGAAGCTTATATAAAAAACAATAACTGATTTTTCCTATTCTTTTACCGGTGAAGTGAAAAATTATATCAACATTCGTAGCCCAATTCGCTAAATCATCATCAGGATTTCATTTGATATTTAATTTCAAAACACATTGCGTAATTAACCACACAGATTTTAATTCACAACATTCAATATTGTTGAAGACATTACTATTTTAAATAAAATGTACTTTACGATTTTCGAAATTAAATAAAAAATGTAATTTCCTGTGAATCTAGAGATGACGGTGAACCGAAAAGACAGATCTAAACATCAGTTCTCAAAAGCCTACCAAGAACACTATTTACTAGAAGAAAAAACTGAAAGGGTTTGGACTTTTTGTACCTCGGGATGAAGAGACAACTATATCTTTGGTGTGATTTTTGACCCCAAACTCACTTGGAACAAACATAGACAAAATCGTTAAATATTACATTAGTGGTAGTATGGCAAAACGCCTGAACCCCAATATGGTGCACTGTATACACGAGGGAAATCAATCAGACCTACCATAACATATGCTTAGTCAGCACCCAAACGTAGAGCAAGAAACAATTAGGCTCAAGCTACGATAAGTTTGAAGCAGTTATCTAAAGGTGCAATAAGATCACGACTCTGCAACCCTCGAGCCTTTGAAGATCTCCTAACACTCACTTAGTGATAAAATATAGACGATGTGACTCTACTGACTACAAAATATCAATTCATTGTTGAAATTGAGCACCAACCACACAAATAGAATTGCACATAATATAGAAGAACCTCTACTAGAAATAAGGTCGCACCATATAATTACAAGAAATCTTACTGGATAGTCAGTTCTTCGAAACGCAGATGATGAGAATAGCTGAACATCTAAATGGGGACCTAATCTGATACACCTGGCTCTAAGAATAGTGAAGGTTCTAGATCAAGAATATAGACCCTAATAAAACAGGAAGTAAGGTTGCTTTGGATGTCAATCAGTGTGACATTGAAGTAACAAAAGATGGAATCAGCATCGCCATACATAGACACATAATCAGCTCTGAGAGAGGCACCTACCTCAGCTCGGAGCCAAATTATCAGTGCGAACACCACAATTACTCACAATAAAGCCTTTGTACCGGATCCCAGCTCAAATCATGCCCGGAAACTCAAATAGATGAGCAAAACCCATTAACTTTAAACTCTTATAGGTAATAGATTTTTGAAGTGAAACTTCTTTAGCTAAGGTAAAACCAGAAAAAATGCTTATCAAAGTGAAATGCCTCTTTAATTAAGCATGTTCCCGTATAGCTGGAGGGTTGAAATTTTCAGGAGATGTAGCCGGAGTAAAATGAAGATCCTGGACGAAAACTGGACCCCCGCCCGTTCGGCCAGGAGAGGGGGAGAAGAAAAAAATAATAATTAATTTCGGGAGAACGGGAAGAGCTACGGGGTGGAAATTTTTATGGTAGGTGCGCCTCCTGGGGGGGGGGGGGGGGGGTGACCTTATAGGGAGAACCGGGGCCCTAATTTATGTTTTTTTTTTAGGGGAAAACCGTTTTTTGCCGATATCTCTGCAACGGAGCCTCGGATCGAAAATATGATAAGCGATGAGCCCGAGTCGCGGGGTCGTCAGTTGGGGGGGAGGGAGTTATACCCCCACCTTCTCGGATACCCAAAAATTTTAGAAAAAAACGGGAAAAAATTTAAAAAAAACGTAAAAAATTGTTCGGAAAGTTATTAAAAGTATTATAAAAGGAAATAAGCAAAAAAGAAAATAGTAATAAAAGTTAGAGAAACGCGGTTTTCGGCGAAAAAAAAGCGAAGGAGTTCAGCTGGAGGTCGGGGATGGCATTTTTGCCATCCCCCTGAGATGAAAATGCTTTATGAAAAAAAAAACAGAAATTTTTGAAAAATGGCAAAAAATTGGGAAAAAAGTAAAAAATGTTCGGAAAGTTAATGAAAGTATTATAAGACGAAATAAGAAAAAAAAACAAAAAGTTAATAAAGTGTTATAAAACCAAACAAGAAACAAAAATTAGGAAAAAGAGAAGAAAAAATTGTTCAGAAAGTTAATAAGGGTATTATAAAATGAAATAAAACAAAACTAATAATAAAAACAAAAGTTGGAGAGACGCGGTTTTCGGCGAAAAAGAGTTGAAAAAAATTTTTTTTTTAAAAGTGTCGAATTCGGGGGCAAAGGTTGAGAAAAAAAGCTTACAAAAAACAAAAACTCAATTCCTTATATCTCTTGCAGAAGTTTGTTGTGTGCTTATAAAGGTGAGGCACATATTTTTTTTTATTTTAAGGTACCTACTCGTTAGAAGCACTTCCTATAAAGGTATGGTAGACTTTCTCTGCAGACTCTTCGGCGAGGAACTGGGAATAGTGAAATATAAAATATACTATGCCAGTGCATAACCTTGAACGCAAGGGATAACCGAGCGTTGAAAAACTAAAATGAAACAAGACAAATTTACGAGCCACACATTAAGGGTACTACATCACTTGACGACGCCTCCACGGATTAATAAGTGGATATAACAGAAACAATAAATGAGGGCAATACAACTTTTTACATTGAGGTGCACACGGGATTATAAATATGCCGAGAGAAGGCATCAGGTTGCAGCCGAGCTCAGAAGGCCGGAGATGGAAGACTAGCTATCCAACCAATATGAATTATCACTATATACTAACACTACAGCGGCAAAATATATACCTTATTTAAAGTGGTCAAGACTGGCCTTTAACTGAGAAAATTAACACCAGTTCTTGTAGTATTAAGATGAAATGCAGCAAGACCTTTAGTTTCAGTTCAAGGTCATCTAGAGGAGCGTTTCTTTAACAGCAGAACTCTGGGGTGCCGTAGAGATTACTCGAGAGTTCCGCGAAATGTACCGGCTTTTTTTAAACATTCAAGAAAGTAACTTATAAAAAGCATCACAAATAAATGCCTCTAAAATTAAAAAATAGAAAAAGGACTAGCTCTGGCTCTCACTTACTAATCTGAATAGTAGGGTACAATGGCAGCACACAGTTAAGGGTCCCCAGTACTGTTCACGATTCACACCGCACAAGTCAATCGAAACATTGTGATTAAATGAAATAAAATATTTTGTTCTTCAAACGTCAGTAAATCCGTCATTACTCGACTGTGTAGGCGGCCGTGAAGTTTCGTTTTTCCTCCGCCGGAGCTTTACTTTTCACTTTTCCGCCGGCGGAGGTAAAAGTGTTGTCATAGCAACATAGATACAATACAAACAGACAACAAAATAAGCCTCAACAACTCAAGATTTATTAAACTACAATTTGTATTTATCACTCAATTTGTGACTGCATTTCTAAAAATCACTAATTTAGGAACAAATTGGTTATTATTTAATCGAACTTACTCAATAACTGCTTATCAATACGGAATTAAAACGCAATCGGAGACCCAATCTTAAAAAATAATTATTGTTGACAGTGTCCACTGACAGCTTGATGTTATAGTGCGCCAAGCGAGTGAACCTTAACAACGACTGAAGGGGGTAGAGGACTAGCACGTAAAAAATCTTGCCTTCCCATAGGCGCACGAGGTTATTCTTACCATATTATTATTGATAATATTGATTAGTTTAAGACGTTAAAATTAATTACAGTTTTTTTTATATTACAGTCTTATAATACAAAATATGGCATATAATAATATCTCATTTTTATAATAAGGATAGTATTCTATGATATTATTTGTTGTATGTATTACATAAATATATTGTAGTAATAAGTAGAGTTCGTTTCCCGAAGGTTTTGTATTTACGTCATTGATGACGTCGCTTAATTTGGAAAAAAACGGTTTATCGTAGCTAATTCATATAAATTCTCTAGCGTTCAATTTTTGTATTAAAAGTTAGGCAATATTGAAGCAAGTACCTATGTTCCAAAACGCTCTTTATAGAACGTTCGGAATTGTTTTGTAATAAAAATTTTAATTTAGAGAGTTCAGTTAAGAGAGTTATCCGAAATATATAAAAATTAGTTAACCGCGTATAATAATCACCAAATGCAAGAAAAATATAAGAAAGGTTAAAAATCTTCAAAGATATCATCAAATTAAGGGTCTGATGATATATAGGTTGTGTCGATTTTGCAAATTTTTCTTTTTTTTCGCTAGAAAAGGGGTGTCCTATAGAGTAGCTTAAGCCAAAAAAAACGGAGGATTCGCCACATTTGAGCCGAAAAAATATCCGCGTTTTGAGCCTAAGTTGCCCTAGAAGGGCAAACTTCTATTACGACTTTCCCAAGTGTAACGTAAAAATATTGAAATTGTAACGTGAAAATAATGAAATTTTAGTAACCGACACCGGGGGCCTGGCACAGTGTTTCCAAAAGTTGCACATTTTCTTATGGGGAATAACAGTGTTGTTTACTATTTAAGTATATTTAATATTCCACTTCACGCATGACCCTCCGTTCGCTTCGGGGGCGCAACCAAACAAAACTAACCCAAATTAAAAATTGAAATTTGTCAGTCGAAAATGCAAATATTTTTTAGTTTGTTTTTCCTCATTTAGGAATGTCTTGGGTTAGTTTGTGTTAGGTTTGTTTGGTTACGCTCCCGGAGCGAGCGGAGGGCCATGTATGAAGTGAAATATTTGACGAATATATATACAGACCGTTCAGCACACTTAGACTGTTACGTCATAATTGCTGACGCCTTTAAAAATAATCCACATGTCTTAGATAGACTCATTTGTAATTTATAAGTTTAGCCACAAGATGTCTCTGATATTTCTTTTTATTACCGATTTCATTTTGTGGTTAGAGTGCGTTCCGTTTTTACTAATTTTTAAATACGTTCTATAATGCGATCTGCTACTTTTACATTTAATGCAGTGCTGCCCTGAAGCATTAACTTTAATATTAAATATCTAAAAATGTCGTTTGATAAATTTAATAAATATGTTGAATTTTTAATTAGGTGATGAGCTAACCCAAACTTACTTGTTTTAAGGGCAGAGCAGCTAATAATTATTTCTTGTTTATATCCATCCATTTTTGTCATGCAATTATTATGTTTCATGTAGGATCGTACATTTTATATTTAATATAGCATAGCATATAAATTCAAAATATTTTAAAAAATATGTAATTAAGGTATCCCCTAAATTAGGAAAAATAAAATGCAATTATTGTGGGAGAAAACATATATTACTGGGTATTATTTAATTCTGAAAAAACTCCCAATGTCACCAAAACAAAGCAAAGCATCTGGACATTTCAAAATAACACTAAGAATACTACGACGAAAGTAAAAAAAAATATTCATTAGTCTTCATTATCTGAAGAATCAAACTCATCAGAGTCAGATTCATTTAAGTCTATTCTCACTGGAAGAATGTTAGAAGCATCAATGTATTTTTCTTTTTCCCATGCCTCGCTTATCAGGTTGTCTGTGTGTCTGACATAGTTTTTCCATTTTTGAGGCGTGACCTACAATTATTTTTAAATTAAAATTTACCTAAAATAATTTTTTAATAATGTCTCATCTAATACTACAGGTTTTAACGAATAAGGATTATTCTTACTTTTCATGTATTCTCTTAAAAAAACTAATCTTTTATGGGCGATGGATGGCTGTTCCATAAGAGACTTTCTGTTGGAAATTGCCACTAACTCCATTTAAATTTTAATTTTTTCAAGCCAACACTTAAGGAACCCAATGATATCTGGGTACCATCAATAACCAGCAGTTGTTTTTTAAGGGTTTTTAGTGTTATATGTTCACCTTAAAAAAGAACAGAAACATAAATAGAAACATAATTACTACAAAAATTTAAAATCTACCTGCTGCATACATAGCATAAACTCTTATTCTTATGACATGCTGGTATACTTTGTAGAGTGGAGTTCCTCGTGCTGAAACATGAGCAGCCTGAACTTTGACTCTATAGTTATGATCAGTTTCGATGCCCTTAGAAACCAATCTTTGAATAGTAGACAAGGAAATAGTATCTAATGCATCTGCAACACGCTATAATAATATAAAAAATTAGGAAAAATCACAATTATCAGATGCCTACAATATAACTTTATTAATAATATGAAGTTAAATAATTTTCCCCATAACATTGATACTTACATTATACACGGCGTTCAAGGGTAAAAGCGGTTTACCGACATCTTTTTCTTGGGTAAAATATCCCACCAATTTTAAAATAATAATAATTTAAGTTAATCGATAAGGCATTTTAAAAAGATTATTTCGTTTTGATTTGAAATTTGACGCTAATAGATGTCAGTGTCAATAGCACCTATCAAATTTAATTTTTCCAGTATAGACTGATATAAGAAATACGTTCACGGCATTAAAAGAGATGGCATGATATGACGTAACGGTCAAAGTGTGTTGAATGAACTTTATATACAAAGGAATAGTGTAATCGAATGAGTGTCTCTTTTATTCCGATGAATGAATGCAAATGCACATTGAACAATCATCCAAGCAGCAACGTTTACCATACGGCGGGCAATGATATCATTATGGCAGGATCGACCATCCCTTCATCTTCATTCAATCGGACTACTGGGGGTCTCGGTCAACAGCGATATGTCCTGGCATGACCACGTTGCTAACGTCGCAAAATCAGCCTCCCAGAAGCTTGGTACGCTATTTCGCAACAAAAAATTTATACACCGCAGCAGTTGCTCTTGCTTTACAAAGCGCAAATAAGACCGTGCTTAGAATATTGCTCACACATCTGGGGTGCCACGCCAGAGCACACCCTAAAGCTACTGGATTCCGTTCGGAAGAGAGTTGTGCGTCTCGTCGGTGACCCGGAGTTGACCCGGAATCTGGATAGTCTGAAACACCGCAAACATGTGACCGAGAAATCCCTGTTTTACAGATACTTTTACGGCAGATGTTCCCAAGATTTGGCCCGCCTTATCCCGCCCCTGACAACGCCTGTCAGATAGTCACGATAGACGGCAAGAGCGCACCGGTTCGTCGTACAACTGGAAACACCTAGAACATCGCTTTACAAGAACTCCTTTGTCTGGCGCACTGCATCACTGTGGAACTCACTCCCAAGACGCATATTCGGATGTAACAAGCAAGATGTTCATTCGACTATGCCGAACGTTTCTTCATATGTGACGTGCACGATAGCATTTAGTCGGATGTCGTGACTGTTACATAGAATCAACAAATAAGTCTTCAATTATTTAAACACTTCATGCATGGCCCTCCGCTCGCTTCGCTCTCTATACGGGGGCTCAACAAATAGAAACTAACCAGGTGCTAACCAAAACTAACCCAAAATTTTTATTTTATTTTATTTTATTTTGGGTTAGTTTTGGTTAGCACTTGCTTAGTTTTTGTTTGTTGAGCCTCCGTAGCGAGCGAAGCGAGCGGAGGGCTATGCATAAAGTGTTGAAATAATTGAACTTATTTGTTGATTCTATGTAACAGTCACGACATCTGACTAAATGCTATCGTGCACGTCACATTTGAAGAAACGATCGGCATTGCCGAATGAACATCTTGCCTGTTACATGCGAATAGGCTCCCAGGACATATGTTCCCCAAACTAACTATTCCGTTCAATCAACATCTTCGCACACACACCACTCGTCGAGTAATATAGGATGTGCTGCTGCCATAAAAAAATCATTCACCTAAATAAAAAAAAGAGTAGAGACACTTATAGCACAGCTTATTCACTACCAGCTAGTCAACTCTATCGAAATCGGAAAGTTGGAGTGTCGTGCACTGCGCCCTGAGCAGTTCAGTTCCACAGTTGAATTTAAAATAAATTTTCGCTTCAAAATACATGACAAATTCGTCCGAAAATTCCGTATTTTTATACAATTGTGCGTTTTAAAATCGTTTTTAAACGGATTTTAGACGATAAAATAGTTATTTATGCAACAAGTGTGTAAAGTGAACCTTTTTTATGAATGGGAATATTGATAAAAAAATTTAATTGAAATTGAATAAAAAAAGGGTACTTTACACATGAGTAGCATACAAAATTTTTTCTACTACCGAAAAATATATGAAAAAACAAAAATATTATTAAATTACTTTACGCACTGGTGCGTAGAATAAATTATTTTACACACTAGTGCGTAAAATATATTATTTTACGCATTGCCCTAAATGTCAAAAAATATGTCAGATTTACTGTCACGCACTAGTGCGTAAAATAACTTATTTTACGCACTGCACATTAAAAAAGCCTTTTTTACGAATCTTAGAGAGTGCGCAAAGTGAGTACTTTACCCACGGTAGTAGAAAAAGCATATTTTAAATTAAACGAACTGTCAAAAGTATTATTCAGATGCCCAGGCATTTAAAACAATATTAAGTCATGACCCTCTTCTAAAATTTGCAAAACTTGGTTATTGACTTTCCCAAATCAAAGGACACCGCCGCAAGATGACTAGCTGGTAGTGAATAAGCTGCGCTTATAGCGCACCATTTTTCTAATAAATTTTGCTAACGAAACTACAGTAAACGTCTGGCAACAGTGTGTCTTCTTAAAAATCTTTGTTTTGGCTATTGTGACAGTTGATAGTAAAAAGGAGTATGATATTTACAAGTAAAATTTTATTTTCTTTAATGGGGCTATGGCTATGAGTCGCTTTAAATTAGGACCGGAACAAAACGGAGGTCTCTCGTTCGACGCAGATGTATCCTAGTTAATATTTTCACCCGACAATTGATTTTCAGATGTGCTTTGTCTATATTTCTAGTGCTTTTGTGAAATGGTGCTGAAAATTTGAGTCAAAACTCGAACTTTGAGGGCATTTTTTCGGTTCAAATGTAGCGGATCTTCCGACTTTTTAAACTACTATATAATAGGATACCCCCTTTCTAGTGAAAAAAGAGAATTTGCAAAATCGACAAAACCTATATATCACCAGACCTACAAACCAAATAATATAACTAACCACACAGTTCGGCATCGGCAATTTCCACGCCAATGGCTAAAGTAAGTTGCTGCGAAATTTTAAAATATGTAAAAAAATTAGGTGTTGGTCTAGGGTCAAAGTGTATTTAATATATCCTGCGACCAATCACGAAACAGCCTCCCCGCTAAAAATCAAGTAAACGTCGCACTGTTGCCTATTGTCGCGTATTTTAAATAGCTTGAAGGCGAATAAAATATGAACATTATAAATATTATAGTATACTTATTCCGTATTCCGTATTTCCCTGTGTAAATAAAATAGTAAATAATAGAAGACACTAGTATTAAGGAAAAAAACAAAATTAAGTATTCATGTAGGAAATATAAATATGTAAATTCACTATAGGAAACTAGACAGAAAATAAATTAGGATTATTGAGAAAAAAATGTGGCAGCATCTAAATATGCGAGGACATTTTTTGCCCGCATTCTTTCCGTCCAGGTTCTTTAATTTGGCAAACAGTACATAACCGACACCGGTCTAGGCAAGGCCACCTACGACCGTGGTCTAAGCCGCCTTGCGAACCCATTTATCTTTAATAATAATTAGATATTATTACTATTAAAAAGATATGTTTTTGCATTAATTTGTCGACATTTGAAGAAAAAACAGCATATTTTATTTGGAGGAAAAGTTACTTTTCCTCCATATAAAATAATATACTATTCCCTGCAACCAACGCACCTAATTAAAAAATTATATTTCTATCTGTAAACACTTTTAGCAACTGACATAAAGAGTTCCTTTTGTTCTAACATTAGTCTCAGCTCTCTTCTGTAGTATTATTCTTTATACTACTTAACGCAGAAAAATAATTAAAAAACAAATGTTTCTAAAAACGATTTAGTAACTTACATAAGAGTTCCTTCCTTTCTAACTTGAGTTTAAGCTCTTCTATAGTACTGTTCTTTATAAGGGGCTGCTCACTAATCGCCAAGTCCTGGAATAAAAATATATAGGTATAAATAAAAAAAAAATTGTTTTATTAGTGAATTTAATTATACAAAAATTAGTTCGAGAGCTCGTGTTCAAAAAGTGTGAGTGGTTTTATATCCTTAATATGTTTTTGGAAAACTCAAAATTTATATATAACACCAGGAACTCGAAACAACTAGTCAATCAGCATAATAATGGAAATCATAGGGTCAGGATCGCTGCGTACGTGTCGCAAAAAAATAGTTTTGAGGGCTGAATTTTTGCTAAACATAAATTTTTGTCATACGCTCCCAAAAATTGCTATTTTACGGACTCATTTGAGTCCGTAAAATGCTTCTTTTTAGGCGTAGTCCCTAAAAGTCGTCATGGCAACCTTTACAGACTATTCCAAAATTCCTGAATATGTCTAAATGTCAAATTTCGAATGACATGACAAAATTGTCAAATAGTTGCTACGATATCAAATTCTACGCTAACTTTGTCGTATATTATAATTTCAAAAATTATGTTAAATTTGCAAATTTAGGCGTTCTGAAGAATTGCAAAAAGCTTATAAATAAAACTTAAATTTTGGGAGCGTTTGACAAAAAATAGTGTTTGTCACACGTACCTAAATGAAGTTTGTCAGGACTCATCTGCTGCAATGATTCGTCCTGAAAAACTCCATTTTAGGTACTTGTAACAAAAATAACTATTATTTAATACAATCGCTGGAAGAAACAGTGCGTCTTAATTTTCGTTGAAATCATTTCGTCAGCAGTCAATCGAATCGAGTTCATAGGTGATTAATCAGTTCTCTCATTTATTTTATAGCAAATATCTTAATTGCCTTAGCAAGACATAGGAAATCTTGATATAAATCAAAAGAGAAAAATCAATACTTCAAAATCTGTTCAAAAAGTTCGGCAATATTTGAACACAATAATTGTTAAAGTGGGTAGTTAAAATTAATGCCAAAAATATTTTGATACTTATCATTCGTCTTCAATAAAAGACAGTAAACGCTCTCTTTGTGGTGCGCACTTAGGAAAAGCGTAGCTACCATAACAATGGAGAACAACAAATTCGATCAGAAGACTTTGTAAAAGAACTCCGGAACATCAACTTCAAATAAGCTCTAGTTAGCTTTTTAATATATCACTGGAAAAAAATAAATGACGCATTTTTTCGAAAACAAAATGATCTGTCTTAACTTGGATTACTGCTACAAATTTGAAGTTTGTGAAAGAATTGAATTTTCTTGTGTTGGACTCACGAACAAGCTGATAAAAAATTACTTATTTTGTTTGTAATATTGTAATATCGATTATAAACCAAATGTATAGTTAGATGCTCAGACACTGATATAGTAACATATTCTATTCGGAAATTTGATGAGTTTAAAAAGTAATTTGACGGTTAGGATTTAGGATGGATGTGGGCGTTGGTAACAGTCAAATGATTATTACTCAACGAAGAATTAGGGGAATTGCTTTGTGCTGCTCTTCCTGCTTTCACGCATATACTGAGTAGGGTTATAATACTGGTTTCCTCAACAAAGAAAGAAAACTCTCGGATCGACAAACCCATGTGGATAGCAATTAATAGAAGTAATTGTAATCAAAGTCTTATCTCCACAAATTCAATTTATTAAGACGGGAACCGGTTTCGACTGCTAATATGTTACAGTCATCATCAGCCCATGACTAAAATCACAAGAACGTGTCAACAGAAAATATTACGACCAACCCAAACTTCAAATACAATAAGAATTAAATTTCTTCAACTTACATTCCATAGTAGGGGTCAACAATTAGTAAAAACGGATTAAACAAAAACATAGATGTGTCAAAAAACTTCTTAAAAATCTTGACAAATAATAGACAAACAAGCAACAATAAACATCAATAATGAACACATGCTATGCATCTGAACATTAATCGGTCACAATAGGCTATAAGAAATTTTATATGAGTTTTTGTACTAAAAGCTAATTTTCTCCTTTAATTTAAATAAAGGTCGGATTTATGAACTCCAGTTAAATCCACAGACAAAATGTGTGGGTTCTTTATACTCATAAATATTAAAACAAAATCTTCGTCTAATACACGAAATTTATCCTCCTACACAATTGGAACAGAATGAGAAGCAATATTTTCCATTAACTTTCATGGGCCCTATCACTTATAGGGTAACCAACTTCTTAAAACGTTATAACGTGAACATCGGCTTTAAAAACACTAATACCTTGGGTAGTATCTCAATTAATAATAAAGATAAAACTAATATACTTGAAAAATGTGGTGTGTATATAAGCTTAAATGTTCATGTTCCGCTTCTTACGTGGGTAGAACCTATAGAAACTTTAAAACTCGTTTTAAAGAACACCTAAGGTGCATTCGTAATAATTCTAATGAGTCTTTATTTGCGAAGCATGTTCTTGAGTCTGGTCACGATTTTGATATTGGGAGGGACTTTGATGTCTTGCACTTGCAGGGCAAGGGGTCAATGTTGAATAATCTTGAGGCCCTGGAGATAGAGAGACATCTCAGGAGTCCGAACGAGGTGTCACTCAATAGCCAGGCCAACTTTGTGTCAACTCCAACATTCGGCGTTTTCTTTGAATAACACTTATTGAATGACTAATATAAATGTATTCGGTTGCGGACACTCACATTTGCACATACCTACTTCTACACACACACACACACCCTTACACACCCCCACCCGCACTCACAAACACACTTACGTTAATATTTATGAGTATAAAGAACCCACACATTTTGTCTGTGGATTTAACTGGAGTTCATAAATCCGACCTTTATTTAAATTAAAGGCGAAAATTAGTTTTTAGTACAAAAACTCATATAAAATATCTTATAGCCTATTGTGACCGATTAATGTTCAGATGCATACCATGTGTTCAGTATTGATGTTTATTGTTGCTTGTTTGTCTATTATTTGTGAAGATTTTTAAGAAGTTTTTTGACACATCTATGTTTTTGTTTAATCCGTTTTTACTAATTGTTGACCCCTACTATGGAATGTAAGTTGAAGAAATTTAATTCTTATTGTATTTGAAGTTTGGGTTGGTCGTAATATTTTCTGTTGACACGTTCTTGTGATTTTAGTCATGGGCTGATGATGACTGTAACATATTAGCAGTCGAAACCGGTTCCCGTCTTAATAAATTGAATTTGTGGAGATAAGACTTTGATTACAATTACTTCTATTAAAGAAAGAAAAGACAGTATAAATTTAAATCATCAAAAAATTTCCAGGAAACTTTCACAGATTTGAATGAATTGAGTGACAATAAAGTTAATCTAGTCTCTGAAATAATAGATGAATAAGCTTGTCATTTATACTGTTCGAAAAAAAAAATCAAAAGTGTAGATGAAGCTCGACTTTTACCCTTTAACAAAACGTATCGATGGACCATTGATACTAAAAATATTATTACTTAGAATTTTCCGCGATGTAAAATATAACTGGACATGTTTCAATAATTTAAAGGAATGCCTGATTTTGTCAGTGATATTTTAATTCAACCAGGTAACCAGAGGTAATTGAATAATATAGTCAACTTCTAATTGTAATCAAATTTTTACTCATTTCTGTAGCACAGTACATACGTTGTTCTCTGGTTTATGATGCCCGGATACTCAATATGCCAGAATAGACGATGCGGAGTCAAGATCAGATAAAATTGAGGGAACATTCAACGATTCAGATAATGATAGTTATGGAGGAAATATTGAAGATGATATTGATTTTTAAATAATGAATTATTTTTCGGCATGTTTTTCATCATACGTTTTTTGAACAGATTTTGATGCATTTATTTTTTTAAATATTGATATCCTATGTTTTTCCAATGCAATTAAAACATTTGCTATAAAGTAAATAAGAGAACTGATTAATCACTCATGTTTTCAAGAAACATCTTAGGGATGCAATTTAATTTCACATGTTTATTAGTGCGCCAGCGCCAGGTGTCCCACTAACTGTTTGACCCACTCTACAGTTGTAATCAGCGGATAAAGTATGATCCAAATTAAAGACATTAGTCCTAGTCAAACATTTACACTTTTTAGACACGAGGTCTCGCACTAAAGGGAATACATGAAATAATTGAAAGGAAAATGATTTTTAGTAGTCATAATAATTAATAATTAATATAACATAAAATAATCATAAATCTTTCTGGCGATATTTATATAATATCTTCTGTGATATATTGTTCAGTATTGTTCAGATATTTAACTTTTAAAATATGCTATTTTGACTAATATGGATAATTTATTCAACAATAAAAAATACTAGTATGACGACCAAATTAACGGAAATAATCCCAGTACCTTATGATATCCTATATCGCATTTTGAAGAAAAGAAGGAAGATTGTCGCTAATAGAGGGAAGATTATTTCTGTTATAACGTATGTCTCAAAAGTTTAAGCACAAATTGCTTCATTACATTTTATATGTAAATATAAGTTTCATGCTTTCATGTTCATGCTCCTCAACAAGAAGACCTTTCTGCGGATATCCCCTATTAGGTTTTGGTCTGCTTCGACATATATCTGTAATTTTCCTGCAGATCATATACCTTAACTACTCTTCATTTTCAGCTTACCATCCTCCATCGTAAACCTTTCTAGCCAAACTTTAAAATCTTTGATTGGACGAGCCTGAGTTAGGTGAAGGGGTTATCGTTTCTCTGTACAAATGGTATATTTTGAGCGTTTAGCCAATTTTGAGTGCATCGTTTATAATGGCATGCTGCTAAATCTGGCAAAAATATTATGTTATCTTCAGCATGATCAGCCAATTTGGTCAGACAGTTTTGAATATAGCGCTGACTAGCTAGTACTTCGCCTATTATTCGTGCAGTAGAAATCGTGCACCAAACTAAAATTTTATCTGCGAACTTTGCCTTTTCTTTATATTTTACATTGTCTAGGCTCTATTCCATGCTTTCGGCAGTCAATCACTGAAGCGCCCAAAGTCCAGAGTAAAGTACTTTTCATTACATATAACATTAGCCTTGATGGCAATAGCAGTCTAACTTCAGCGAAAGAGACAATAAAAAGGCAAATGTAACTTGAACAATAAAAGTGATACTTCTCGTTCTTCTGATTCAAATATGGCACTTTTCAGTTCACGATATTAACTCGAGTATTGGAGATTTTTCCGATTTGGAAAATATGTAGATCATCTCATGTTTTATGTCCATTAGTTGTCACTCGTCAGTGTTCCTTCTAAATACACTGTTACTTTTTAACATATTTTTATTTATTTTTACCTGTTTCCAGTTTTATTTGTAGATACGTAAGATTCGTATGTTATTTAGGTTAAAATTGTTTTCACATCATATATATTATACCACAAATTGTTATTAATTGTTAAGTATAAAAGATAAAATATTGAAACTTTGTTTAATAATATATTTTTGAACAATGGTAATAAATTACCTACCACGTGTATTCTGCTGCTAAAAAAAGTTAAATTTCCTAAAAATCTCATAAATTACGGTAAGCTCTTGTAACTTAACGAATATTACCGACCAAAAGTAAATTACAGTAATTTTTACATCACTAGATCTATTTCATTTTGCTTTCCCATGTGCAAGACATTGAAAAGCTTAGTAGCTATTAGGATCTAATTGAAAAGTAAAATAACTTTTTGTTTTGCATTTTAAAATAGTTTATACGCATTTGAATCGATGAGGTTTTTGTTAATTTCTTTTGAGTATTCTGAGAAAAATTAATTCCTAATATGAGTTTGCTCCTCAACTTGTGTCTTCGAAACTCTCATAACCAGGTACCTGCATTTTATTCCGAGTCATTGGAGTGACTCGGAATAAAATGCAGGTACATCTTGAAATCAGCTCTCTATGAATGCAACAACACCCACCAAATAATAAGCGAGTTATTTATTTAAATGTTCATCTTTAGTGTGGCTGATAATTACTACGATATACTTAGGTTGATTAGTAAGTATCTGGTTTGTTTAGCATTAATTTAACTTTAAAACTTATATATTATTAGTGATAAATTATTTACTTTTCTGTCATATTCGCTAATGGTAAATATTTTTTCTAGCTTCTCTTCTTGCAAGCCATTTTCATCAGCTTCAACTGCATCCTGTTCAGGTACAATGTCGTTTGTGTTTCCGTCTATATTGACCTCTTCACGAGAACTAGATTGTTCCAAATCTTCCGCACTATTTTTTACACCATCACTTTCAGATAAAATATTACAAAATCTAACGTGTTTTTCCAATCCAACTTCTTTCGTATTTTCATCTAAGGATCCGATATTTTCTGCGTTTTCCATCGTAATAACTGAACTATCTAATGCACCAAAAGTGTTATAAGATTTGGAGATATACCTATAAGGTTGTTATATAACAGTTGTATTATAATACTGTAAGTATTTATTTAACAGTCATTCATTCAGAGAATGTCTTCTCATTTAAATACCGGGAACTAGTACTAGAAAATTACAACCGCACACACTTTCCGCGACACTACAATGTATTTTTGTTTTGCAGCTGGAGCTACGCTACAAGTGCGAAAAGCGTGACTGTTGCCTTAGTACTGATAAGATCTCTTATACATATAATAGACAAGGGATAAACTGGAATTAGATGAGAAAAATAATAAATCAAGCGTATTTTATTATATTTTATCATAATTAGAAAAAGTATCTGATATAAAATGGGTGAGCAAGTTTACATATTATTGTCTTGCAAAATATACTAGAAATTTGAAAGTTATATTTTTATAAGTAAACAAATAAATGTGCGAAAGGATGGGTATTTTAGTCAACTAATAGGACTTTTAGGTCATAAAAATGAATAATTAGTAAGTCGAAAGTTTTTCCATACTATAAGCGAGAGTTGGATAATTGTGCGCGATTGACAATACCGTCCCTTCCAATAACTCCCCGCTCCCCGTCAAAAAATATAGATCTTGCAGCCATTTTAAGTGGCTTAAATTGAACCATGATGCATATTCAGACCAAACAGAACAATCCGATTTATATTTTTAAATTTGTTTTTTCTTGATTTTGGGCATGCCTTGGGTTAGTTGCGCCTCGGAGATAGGGAAGCGAGCGAATTAAGATTCAGAAGACTGGAAAACTCTTTTTAAAAACGTTTATTA
>MU184402.1:45161-74335 GCA_016904865.1 Pissodes strobi | reverse complement strand
AGACCTAAGTTAACGATAATACTTAATTACTGTCCAGGTCCGTAATTAGCGGGTGGCCATGCGTGAAGTTAACAGTACTCTTTTAAATTCAGGAATCCGATTGTTCTGATTGGTCCGAGAATGTATCTTGCTTCAATTGAGGGCGATCCAATAAATTCTCGCATTCAACCGTGGTCTAAGCGTCATTCTTCCATTCGCCGCGCCGCGGCTTGTGTTACCAACTAACGCCCGGTCCTACGTGAGCGATTTGCAGCGAACGCGAATCAGTGGCGATGCCGTGCGACTATATCAACTTTTCGTACGGCATCGCCACTGATTCGCTTTCGCGTCGCCTGTCGATCGCTCACCTAGGACTTGGCGTAAATCGCTCACCTAGGACTTGGCGTTAGCTGTTTTCCCGCTAGGTTTAGCGGCCTTCATCACGGTTTGGCGGATAAAAACTTCATTTAGCGTTTTAGCGGAATAATTAAAAAAAAACATGAGCGAGTCCTTATACTCGAGACACTGATGTGTAAACATATCCTATATCGAAATGCACAAAAATTTGAGTAGCCCTCGTAAAATCACTGCGCATCATTATGATGTCACAGCCGCTTGCACATTTCCGTGCCCATCCGCTTGCACATTTCCGTCCGATTTGCCGAGATTTACCCTCATACCGCCGCGTAAGATGTTTACACATCAATAATAATAATAGAACACAGTACTAACAAACTTTTAAATGTAATCCACAAAAACAGAACATGTTAATCAGTTAATCTGTAAACTTTAAACCATTTGTTAAACTTAAAAAACTGCGGGTAAGGTAAGCCTTTGCCTTTGTTCGTGGTTTATAAACGAGCATTAACCCGGCCTAAGGGACAACAGAGCGACATTCTCTGAGTCCACTAGGGCAATTCTCAGCAGGCGCGTTCACGTCGCGGGGGTGAGCCCTACTCCTTGAGTAGGTGGCTGAGTTCTGCTGGGGACTCAGTATCGCGGGGTATATCGCGTTACCCGTGCCCAGAGACACGGGCGAATACCACACCGGCGTTGAAGACGGAAAGGAAGGACCTTGGTATGGCGGATACGGCGTAGGTGGCGACCCAGCTCTAGGGGCAGTATAGATGCAAGGCCAAAAGGCGGAAGAACCGTGAAGTGGTCAACGGCATAGGATCAGGCAAGCAATGGGAAACTACCTTATTATCTCTCCCATGAGCACATGATGAGTACAGTTCTCGATGTTAATTTTGTGCCATATGACCCGAGCAGCGCTCGGCGCCAGATCAGTTCCGGGCTGTCTAGTGTGAAATTGGCGACCGGGCAAGCGAATGTGAGCGACCAGGCAGCGCTTGCGAAATCAGCGTCTGGAAGAAATGCGTCCCTAAAACTACGCCAAAGAGTCTCTTTTGGTACATGGAATGTCAGGGGACTGTTGCAGGTTGGTAAACTACATATTCTCGAACGAGAACTAATGCGGAAAAGGATTGATGTCTGTGGCATTGCAGAAACTCACTGGAAAGGACAAGGGCATTTCGAAACCAAAGATCATGTAATAGGTATATGTATCAGGTCAGGAGAGAATAGGAAACAGTGGAGTCGCAATACTTGTCTCTAGGAAAATATCAACATTTGTCGAAAGCTACCTACCCATTAGTGATCGCTTAATAAAAATAACAATCAATGCTAAACCCAGCAAAATTCATATTATCCAAGCATATTTACCTACCACTGACTCACCAGACGAGGATGTTGAAGAGATATATAGTATAATTGAGGCAGCAACTCAGCAAATACCTACCCTCTAAGGAGCCTTTGATCTTGATGGATGATTTTAACGCTAAAATTGGCAGTACCGAAAATGACGACCACATACGTTACACCCAGCAAACATGGGCTGGGTGTCAGAAACGATAGAGGAGAAAGACTAATCCAGTTCGATGTAGACAATAACTTCACAGTGATGAATACAGTATTTAAGCACCATCCCCGCCGACTCTCAACCTGGATATCGCCAAACAAGCAGTATAAAAACCAAATAGATTATATTCTAATTAAACAGCGATGGAGATCATCGATATACAGCAAAAAGCAAATCCAGGTACAGATTGCAGTTCCGACCACAAACTGCTGAAGGGCTATCTAACTATAACACTGCAAAAAAGGAAATTACCCAAAAATCCTACAAGAATCACATGCTCCGATCCCACTCAGCTGCAGAGACTGCTTGGCTCAAGCAGCATACCACTGACAACTGGAGACCCTCAACAATCATGGGTCATGACAAGAGACTGGATTAAACATGCCACAGCACAATTAACTGAGGCAAAATCAAAACCTCGGCTACACTGGATGACTGATGAAACCTTACGACTTATAGCACACAGAAGATTTCTACGAAACTCAAATCTAAACCGGAAAGAGGAACAACTACAACAAATTAATTTTGAAATTAGGAAATCCTGTCGACAAGATAAAAATAAACAAATAAATGACATATGCAGAGAACTAGAACAACACGCTGAATACAACGAATCCAGAGAATTGTTTAGTAAGTTTAGTAAGTACCTCTCACGCGAATTCACTTTAAGAACACAAATAATCCATAATGAATTCGGTAATACTGCAACAAACACTATGGAAATTGCTGAGGTATGGAGGCGCTACTGCTGTCGGTTGTTTAGTGGTAACACTAATAATGAAACAAACGTTGCCGTTTTGGAAGGCTTCCAGAAAGAAACGGACATACTTAGAACTGAAGTAGAGAGAGCTATTAAAAAACTAAAGAATAGGAATGCTCCTGAAGTGGACGATATAACAGCTGAAGTGGTAAACCCAATGGGTGAGATTGGCATCAACATCATGCACGCACTCTGCAAAGAAATCTGGCAGACCGGCAAATGGCCGAATGAGTGGTGGCAGTCCATCTTTGTCCCAATTTACAAGAAGGGGTCGCCATTGGAGTGTGGAAACTATAGAACAATAGCATTAATTCCGCATGTCAGCAAAATATTTCTAACCATTCTCAATGAGCGTCTAAAACCATTCCTTCTACCCAAATATCTGATGAACAAACAGGATTGGTACCGGGAGAGGGTACTAAAGAACAAATTTTAAATGTCCGTCAAATAATCGAAAAAGCACGTGAATTTAACCTAGAGATGTACCTATGTTTTGTCGATTATTCAAAGGCTTTTGATACTATTGCTTGGGAATCGCTATGGACTATTTTTCTCGAAATGGGAACTGCTCCCCACCTTATTCATTTAATAAAACAACTGTACGAAAGCAACGCAGCTGAAGTTAGGGTGAACAACACATACTTATTTATTTATTAACGGGCATAACCCAATTTCACATTAATATACAATTTCTTTACAATTTAGTTTAAGCAAACATCCACTTAATCTAATTGACATGTTTAACAAACGAATTCAACGAACTACACCAAATACTAATAAGCAACTTTACAAATTTACATTTTAGCGAACTATCTATTAAGGACACTTATTTTAAAAAAGGGGAAATTACAAAATTATTATTTATAACTATAACTTAGGCCACCGAGATTTCAATTCTATACGAAGCTCACAGCTTGTGCAGCTCCTTACTCTGACAGTTTCTCAACTAAAGCGGGAGTAAGAGGAGGATGCATTTTATCACAATGCTATTTAACATATATGGCGAATACATCATGCGTAAAGTATTGGAAGACTGGGATGGTGGAGTGTCGGTTGGAGGAAGAAAAATAAATAATCTAAGATATGCTGACGATACCTTGATCATCGCAGCTAAAAAAGAAGAAATGGTGGACACAATGGACAGGTTGAGCAGTGTTAGCCGAAGTTACGGACTCGAACTCAATAGACAGAAAAAAAATAATGGTTGTAGATCGACAGAACAACAACCAACCTAATATTCGAGGAATAGCTGGTTTCGAGGTTGTTAACACGTTTAATTACCTTGGCTCCATTATCACAAATTCGGGAAGTTGCGAAATGGAAATCAAAAGAAGGCTTGCCATAGCAAGAAACGCAACAACTAAATTAACAAGAATATGGAAATAAACTGCAGTTATCCGAAACACTAAGCTGCGAATAGCACGCTCGATCATATTTTCCATCGCAACGTACGCAGCTGAGACATGGACGTTGAAAGAGTCGAACAAAAAGAGAATAAACGCTTTCGAAATGTGGGTTTACCGACGAATCCTGCGAATACCCTGGAAGGCCCACAGCACTAATGTGTCCATACTAGAAGAACTACATATTATGTCCAAAATATCTCAAAATTGATTGACTAACTTTTGTGACTAATCACAAAAGTTAGTCAATCAATTTTGAGATATTTTGGACATATCTCTAGACAAACAGACTCGATGGAAAGACTGATCGTGGAAGGAAAGGTTGAAGGGAGACGACCACGTGGGCGATCACCAAAGCCATGGGTGGACCAAGTCAAACACATGGTGGGCCATAGTCTGCCGGATGCGGCACAAGACAGAACCGCCTGGCAAGAGACAATCAAGAGAATTGATACATGATGTCACCAAGCTCTCTCGAGGGCAAAGGAGTGAGGAGGAGGAAGGTAAGCCTTGAACGTGACCTGAGCAACTGCTGCGGTGTTTGTTATTGTTTTTTTTTGTGTACGTCTTGTGATCTCTATGGGTTCAACAAGGCATTTCATTTATGCCCAACTCTAGGTTGCTGGCCCTGAAGATGGCACACACTAGTGCCGAAACGTTAGTCATTTAGTGACAATAATTTAATAAAACGGTCCAAAAAGCTGAAAAAAAACCTCTTTTTCTAATTTATGTGTTGGATGCGAAAAACTTCTACTATTAAAAAACTGCGAATTCGATTTACAGATTTTGTTTAATAAAAGGTTAAATATTAAAATAAGTTAAAAAAAGGTTTTTATTTTACTTTAGGTATTAGATTAAAAATCCCTGCGGATACCTACCACGGATCCCTATATACTCTTCAGTCCTCCCCACGTTTGGTGGATTCTAGCGGTTTCAAAATGACAGTCTAGCGAAAATGCATCAGAGAATATTGGCAACACTGCCGCCGGCGAAATTAAATTATATGTTCCGAGCAACCGTTACAGGTGGACTGTTGGACACGCGTTCATAGTTTCCCTTTCGATTTGTTTTAATATTCATAATATGTAATGTTTTGGGATCGAGGTATGAACAAATTCATTTTACTTAAGTGTTGGTTCTGTTACTGATATTAGCTGATACTTCTATTGTGTAAACTCTCTAATAGTGGTTATTTTTCCTGCATATCATATCAATTTCCCTTATTATATCGACATGAAGTGAAAATGGCATGATCTGATAATTGCGCGGTCAGGGCGCGGTATTATCAGACGGGGCACGGTATTTTCAAATTATAATTTATATCAGGTAATTACTTTTGTCTTTCAGATGGCTGAGCAAATACGAAAGAGAAGGAAAGGGCTAGTTAAGGTTGAAAGCTGCTTTGGAGCGACAGTAACATCCCCCCCACAATTCCGTTATGGGTCTTAATTAAATTAATAGGAATGCACAAAAGTGACAGTTAACGGGTGGAGCTAGATGCAATTTATGAAATTTGAAAAATGTAAAGACAAAGCCAGTAACTTTTTCTGCTGATTAGAACTGATTTTGGACATGCCTTGGCTTAGTTGGGGTTAGTTTGGGCCATGCGTTTTCCCTCGTTAATCTAGCTCCGCTCATTAACTGTCGCTTTTGTGCTTTCCTATTGGTTTAATTAACAAGAACATTTGCGTTACCGGAGTTGTCTATAAGAGATGGGTTCAAAAAGGGAAAATATTATAATCCTTGTATGGGTCAGCATGAAACGTTTTCCAAGGAAGACGAGGAAGAGTTATACGATCAAATTCTACTATTAACCAAAAAAAAATTTTGGGATCACTCAACACCAAAAGGCATACGAATTTGCCACTGCAAAGAATATTAAAAATATATTTTCCGCAGGCAAAGAAATGGCGGGAAAGTCTTGGGTTAACTCTTTCCTGAAAATAAATCCTCTCTGAAGCAACAAGTTTGAACCAGAATGCTGGGTTTTAACAAGACAGAAAACTTTTTAACTAAATTTAGAGAAATTGGTGGAGAAATATAATTTTACAATAAATCGTATTTTAACGTTGACGAAACAGGGGTCTCAACAGTCCAAAAACCCAGTAAGATTTATATACCGGCAAGACTAAAGCAGGTTGGTAAGGTAGAATAGAACACTTCTATATTTCAATACCATCAAGAAGGGAAATGGAATTGCGTCACGAAAAAGGTCGTTTCCACATTTTTAATTTAATGCAAAAATAGATTTGACTTTTCTCAAACAATGTGCGCCGGTGATGTGGTAAAGTAATGTTTTTGTATTCTTGTTTCATAAGTAAAACTTAAGTTATTTGTAGAAATAGATGTTTATTTTTAAATAGAAACATGATACACTCAAATATATACAGAGCATAGACTGTGAAAATGTCTTTTTCCTTGAAAATTCCTCGGCAAGAATCCCTATACCCTACCCTAAAAATGATGCGAATTGCTCTTTTTTTGCAAGCAAATATACTATGAATATTTGCTGATCCCCAATCGGGTCAAAATTAGAGTGCTACAACATTCTCATTGTTTTCAAGTTCATGTATTTTGAGGCAACTCTAAAGCTAAAACAGGTGCCAGTATAATCATGTCTACCCCACTCCAAAAACTGATGAATCCACAGACCAAGAAATTTTGTGTGTTCACTTCAACATTTTGATTTAATACATAGAATGACGAGTCTTTGGATATTCAACAAGCTGCTGAAGCTGCGCTATTGACGTTAATTCTCGAAAAATCGAAAAATTTATACGGAAACACCTACAACAACTTTGAAACCTGGGCCAAAGAAAAACAGGTACTAAGAATTTTACAGAAAAGGTATTACTAATCTATTTGCTGAAGCTATCCAATATCGAATATATTGTCACGACTAGTTATCCGTGACGCCACGCTTTGGTTGGCGTGCAGGTTATATAGCTCAGATTATGGATCGGTCTACATCAGATGAGAAGATATAATAAAGAAGACACATCGGAAAAACAACAACAACGTCTATTGCCCTTTGCTGTGAAAGGGAGCAGAAGAAAATAACTGTCTAAAAACAAGAGGAGTTCTATTCTACTAAATTTGTATGAGAACAGAATGACCAAATAAAAATGATAAAACTGGACTTGAAGATACGATCAAGCAAAATAACAAAATCCTCGACGACGACGACCGCAATCTGAAAACAAACTTTGACGATGCAGTTATGAAGAAGGTTATGAAAGGCATTAAGATGCTTGAACATAAGATGTAACGGGATACAATGAAACAATAAGACTCTTGAATTAAAAAAATAAATATAAACAAGGCTCTCGAAGACAACGTGTAATAAAATTATGAGACGCCTAAACATCAGTTTTATCGCATAAGGGAATGCAGTGGGAAGGACTTTCTTAATTGGAATCAATAAAACAAGCAGATGCAGCATATGCCTTTCAGTATATGGACAATTCTTAAAACTCCACAAAAAAGAAGCCATTTTAATATACGAAAAATATACCTAAACGGTATAGCTTGAAACAATATTTCTTAACTAGATGCCATTTCTGATCTCATGGCAAAAATAAATAAAATTTAGTATGTGGCATCGTGTTATAAAATGTGTGAAATTTCCTATAGAATTTAAAAACGCAATAACATATACGGCATCTTTTTAAAATGATTTATGTTACCCTGAGTTTTTGATATATGTTTTACATTCTCTAATGTATTTCTTTTAGACCTTAAATTCAGCCGAATCACCACCACAGTTTATACCGTAAACAAATGTATAAACTGTGTCACCACAGCAGTAAAATATCGAAAATAGAGGTAAAATTTCCAGTATTTAAGTACGCCCAAATCAGACAATTTTTAGCTAAAACTGCAATATCTCCTAGACTAAAAAGAAAAACATAGAAAATTAATAATAAGCATGTAGGGGAGCTTGTACAAACGAAAAATCATATGGCAGATAAAGAGGATTTACACTGTTCATTGATCCCTGAAAAACAAAACAATAAATTTAGGAAAATTTGTGGAAATTTGAGGGCATATTCCGTGAAGAGATAATACTGATAAAACAAAATATAAACCACATGCGTATAAATAGCCCAGTATATGGGTAGCCTGAGAGGGGCCCAGCTTGTAAATCGAAATCAACAACTTCTGCTATCTTATCAAAATCATATATGTTCCTTTGGAGTAAAGAGCCGGCCGTTCTCTGAGTTCTCTCCCTTTGGTGATTAATCAAGCTTCACCTGCTGGAGGGAACTATGCACTTTTCCCTCTTGTATAGAAATAACCTATTAAAGCTTGTACCTCGATATCAGATAGCAAATTTTCAGAATCACACATTTTGTAGTGAGTAAATGCAATAATACTTCAAAAAAAAAACGTCAGAATGGATTATTTTGTATTTACTATTCATGACAGTATTGTGGTTACCAAAAAAACAAGGCGTTTCTACCCGGTTTTTAAAATTTTCACTTTTTAAGGGCGTAGATGAAAATGTGTACGTGTGATAACGCTTTATTAACGTCCATATGGGATTACTGAACTTGTGCAAATTTCGCACGTGTGCGTTAATAAAGCTCATATACCACTTATATCGTAAATAACTATTATATGTTATATATACTAATACTAAGGATTTGTAACTATCTGATACTTAAAGTTTGATAACAGTTATCTGCAGATTTAAATGCTATCAGGAAAAACTGATTTAATATACTTACCTTTTTCAAATATTGGTAATTCCTATTTTTAGGTAATATAACAGACTGAGCGTTTTACCCTAATTCCTATCCTAATTCTTTAGAAAATTGAAATAAGAAACGGTCGATCCGATATGAAAATATCATTATTTTTTTATTTAAAAAAGCCTATTCGATTGGTTCCATCCAATTTTGAGTCAGAAACATAGTTTCTCTCAAAGTCTAAAACTAATGAATTTTTAGGAGTGTAGTTAAATATTTAGAATACAAATAATGTTTACGATTTGAGACTGGCCTAAAACCACAGCGAGAAAATTAAGAAACGTGAAAGTAATAATAAGCATTATGTAGACAACACTAAAATTAATAGTGCCCCTATCGGCAATAGCACTTGCACCGACATATAATAATTTTAATGAACATATGACCCTCACATAATGACTAGATCTAAATTAATGATGGATTGTATGAGACGTTATTATTGAGGGGACAATAATTGCATGTAATTGAAAATTAAAATCAAAATTTTAATTTTCAATTACAGGATACAATGAATAAATCAGAAGGAAATAGTCAATTTTCAACGCAAGCGTTATCAGAGCTTTATGCTTTATAAATAAATGCAAAAAAAGTATTTACCATAGAATTACAAAATTCTAGTTTATTGGCTGTGTTTTCATCAAATGTAATTATGGGCAATAATACACAAATAAATTAAAACGTTTTCAGCATTCATTGAGTGAAGCATCACGAAGTGTAGCTTTTTCCTACAACAACTTATGAAAATGGGTAGAAAGTGCCTTATATCACCCGCGTGTTTGAAAAATTTTTCAACACACGACTTGAAAAGTATTTTCAACACGACTATCTTTAGACAGATGGCAGACGTTATCAGTTTTGCAGCATATTTGATTTGACCCTCCCACTTGACATTTTTGAAGTGAAACTTCTTAACGCGCGCCAGCGCCGCGCCGCGCCGGGAGTAAAATTTGAAGGTAGCGAACGCGGCGAGCGATACGACCTGGCGGAAGAAAAATATGAGAATAGTGTTATTGGGATATCCTTGTTAATTTATAAGATAAAAATATGGGATTTGCTCTATTACCTTGTCAAGACATAAGCGAAACTTTTATGAAGAATAGTTTTTTTTTTCATTTAGGCCTTCCCTTTTTGTTAATTGAGTGTTATATTTAAAAAAAGCTACTTCCGATCGCTACACGATGAGCGACACGACCTGGCGGAAGAAAAATATGAGAATATTGTTATTGTGATATCCTTGTTAGTTTACAAGATAAAATTATGGGATTTGCTGTATTACCTTGTCAAGACATATATAAGCGAAACTTTTATGAAGAATAGTTTTTTTTTCATTTAGGCCTTCCCTTTTTGTTAATTGAGTGTTATATTTAAAAAAACTACTTTTTAACCAAATCCGTTAAGATATGTATAAGGCTAGGGCGTTTAATTACTGTGATTTCTGTGTTAGTTTACAAGATACAAATATGGGGTTTGCTCTATTACCTTATCATAAGCGAAACTTTTATGAAGAATAGTTTTTTTCATTTAGGCCTTCCTTTTTTGTTAATTGAGAGGTATATTTAAAAAAAAACTACTTTTTAACCAAATCCGATGCTAGGACGTTTAAGTTTAAGAAGTTTCACTTCTGATATGCGCACATAGTGCACACGCTTTTTTTATTTTATGCGGTTTTACCCTTATAGTTTATCCTTCTGCCAAAATGTAGTTCTGGAAGTTCAGTTCAAATGTTGATTTTTTTTTTAATGCGCAGTTTCATCCTTCCACCAAAATTAAATTTATTTTGTAGACAGGTCGATTTTGTCATTTTTTTCTTAGAACCACACAAATTTAGTGTTTTTTTACATCGTTTTTGAAGTGAAACTTCTTAACGCGCGCCGAGAGTAAAATTTGAAGGTCGCGACACGACGAGATGTCCCAAGCGTTAGCGACACGACGACATGTCCCGTTACGATGTTTTATTGTGATATCTTTGTTAGTTAGCCAGCAAAAAATATGGGATTTGCTCTATTACCTTTGTCAAGACATAAGCGAAACTTTTATGAAGATTTTTTTTCATTTAAACCTTCTCTTTTTGTTAATTGAGTGGTATATTAAAAAAAAACTACTTTTTAACCAAATCCGTTGCGATATGTATAGGGCTAGGGCGTTTAAGTTTAAGAAGTTTCACTTCAGATATGCGCACAGAGTGCACAACCCTCTTTTTTTCATTTACAGAAATTTAATATTAATCAATTGCAACGGGTCAGTGGAGCCCTCTTTCCCTAAGCTTGTTGCACTATTGGAATATTTATAAAAATATCACATATTTTTAGCAAAATGCGTCTTTGCAAACCAAAGAATATTAGAATAGTTTCTATTTTTATAATTTTTTTTTACCTCACCCAACATTCCTAAGAAAGTTGATTACTATTAGGTTTCCGCCAATATGGTGGATCTATAAACTATTCGTTAGCGACGGCGGTGGCGCGCGGCGCTGGAGCTCGTGGCGCTGACGCTCGTAGCGTAGTATTCGAAATTCACATAACTCACCGGCGCTGGCGTTCGGTTATTTAAAAAGACAACAAAACCTCACTTATTATAAAATATTTACATTAATACTATTCTACTGTTCGTGGCTTTTAACGATTTCAATAAATTTAGTTTCAAAATGGATTTGAGTCATGGATGACAACAGCGAGGTTCAGGTAAACAAACATCAGTTGGTGTGCATCTGCTTGGTCATGTGACATGTGATTAGGTTCTAGGGTTTTTATTGGTTGAGGCTTGAGGCGTTATTACTACGGATTTGCTACGAACCAACGACTTTGAGCGTTGGCCAAAGATAATAAACATCGACTGATTTGCATCTGCTTGGTCATGTGATTAGGTTCAAGTGTTTTTATTGGTCAAGGCGTCATTACTACGGATTTGCTACGAACGAACGACCTTGAGCGTTGGCAAAAGTCAAAAGATAAAGTTGAATTATCTCGAGCGCCAGCGCCAACGCCGAGTTTATAAATATAAATGTAAAGTTGATTTACCTCGAGCGCCAGCGCCGCGCAGACGCGCCAACGTAGGCTTTATGAAGATACGTGTTTTTTTAAATATATATTCTTTTATCTATGGATACGTGTTTTCAACGCCAGCGCGAAGGGCTGACGCCAGCGCCAAGTTTATAAATCCAGTGTAAAAACACTAATTTTGAGGAAAAAAAGACAAAATGGGTCTCTGGCACGTAAACTAGAAAATTACCTATTTTTCTTAATGTTCAGTTAAGCAAATAGTTGTATTAACAAATCAAAAAAATTACAAGATTCGGCTAAAGGCATACTTATACGCAAAAGAAAATGAAAGCTATGTATAACGCAAACTATCACTCACCTGTTTAAAACGTTTCCGATTTGGGAACGTAGGTAATAAAAATAACGCTCAAAACCTTAAAAAATTATCTTTATTTTGTGTACATTGAAGGCAGAATGAATCGATAATTATCTTGTAAGTACCTGCATTTTGAAGTATCGAATAAAGATCTTGCTATTAATTAAAACTCCTTTCGAAACGCCGAACTCTTGTTGAAACCGCTATCTCGTAGTAAACCTATAATGCTTTGAAATGGTTTACCCAAAGGAGATGACGAGAACTCTACAACGTGCCGCAACGCAGAATCGCTAAGAAGATCTATAAGATAGGCACTTTTCTTCTTAGGGTCTTCAATGGCCTCCGTCACAAACTTGGCCTCCAACCTCACTGTTACCACAGACCAACCTTCGTAGTCCATTTTTATTCTTCGAGAAGAACACTTTTGGTACGAAAGACGATTATTTCTCGCTTGCTTGCAAACACTGATATTTTTGATAATTCATATAATGTTCTGGTTCTGGCTTGATTCTAATGATTCGGACTAGCCCGGCAACACTACTATCTAGTAATTCTAGTATCAATTTACAGATTAGTCAGATTACAGATTATAGCCAGTGTTGCCAGATCAGTTTTACAGTTAGGTAGTAGATTGATGTAAAAAAATAGTAGATTGATTAAAAAAAAATAGTAGATTACAAATTCACTGTCTAGGTTTTAAATAAAACTAAAAAGGATCCTATTTAATATTTATTTTTATTGAGTTATTCAAGAAAACGGAAACAAGCAATAATAAATTTACGGTCCTTGTATCTAATTCATTCGTTCTCTGAATCAGAGAGTTCAAGTGATTGCTTATACATTATACATATTTTGATCATGTAACGCCAATATATTTTTATCGAACTCAACAGAGAAACAATTTTGCCTTGGTGGATATTAGACTCTTGTGCTGTTATTGAGTCGAGTCGGTTTTGTTGAATAAACACGTCCACGCAAGTCGTAAGTATAATGCGTTATATTATATATGCTTTGACAAGATTCGCCTCTAGCGAGCCGCGGTTACAAACCATAATGACAGTTGGGTGGGCGGGGCTTGTACTGTTTACTATTTGGAACGTTTGTTTGAATGTCTTCACGGTCCAGCAACTTTCATGTAACGGTCCTAGTGGTGCAGTGGTTCGATGCTGCGTTTCCGACGAGACGCTGCGGGCTCGATTCCCGGCAGTGGAACAGCTTTTTTTTAGTTATGTTTGTAAAAAGTTTTTTTTTTATTAATTTTGGGTACGCTTTGGGTTAGCTTTGGTTAGTTTCTTTTTCTTGAGCCCCCGTAGCGAGCGGAGGGCCACGCGTGAGTGAAATATTAATGTTCTAAAATTGTAAACAAACCATGTCCCGTCCATTATGGTTTATAACCGCTGCTCGCTAGAGTCGAGTTTTGACAAGTTCCCTTGTCAAAGGTTATATGTATATACAGAACTTGTGGTGGTGGTGCCATATTTTAAAACTGCACAAAAACAGCAACGTTATTCCACTGCACAAAAATAATTAAGATGTTATGTTAGAATTTTAAGATTTCTGTTTAATTTTTTCTTGTAGTTTTAGGATATTTAATCAAGTATTCTGTTTTTCTCTAAATAATGGTAGAATTTACTTTTAAGGAAGTAGAATAGTAGCCAAAGGTCAAAAATAGTAGATCTACTACAAAAATAGTAGACCTGGTAACACTGAATTACAGCACAACACAAAGAATCCCCCTTTCTTTGTGGATTACAGAACAGAAACAGACGAACAGATAGGGATGCAAGAAAAGCATCGATACTTTTAAATAGTATCGAGTACATTTTGTACTCGTTACTTATTCTTCGATTCTGAGTAGTTATCGATTCTTTTTAAGCAGTATCGGTATCGAAATTTGTTTTGTATTTGCGTCCTACGTTCTATCAGATTTCAACATCGGCAATCCGCATTCCGCAAGCCAACAGCCTTCGATATCTATCTATTAAGGCCATCCTACAAACTACACATTTACAAAATAAAGAGCGTTTAAAGATGTAGCGGCGCGCGGCGTTGTCATTGATATTAGGTTTGTTCTAGCAGCGATTTCAAACGGTTCCAAACCGTACGGAGTTTGCGCATAGCCATATAAGCGACGCTTATATCGTTATGCGCAAACTCCGGACGGTTTGAAACCGTTTGAAATCGCTGCTAGAACAGACCTATTATCAAACAATACGATATCGGTGATTCCCTTAAATCGTGGATGCTCTTACAGTGACACTAGTAAACCAGTAACCTAACCTATAATTATCGTTGATGTGTTTATGTACGGTCAAAGACAATGGTACGGTCGTGTAGGTAGATTAGTATTAATTTTTTTTGTATATTGGAAAAAATAGAGGTAAGTTGTCAGTTGTCACACTAATGATTTATGTTTGATATTTTAATATATTTATTTGATTTGTTACATATTTTACGATACAAATAAGAAATATTTTATTTTTATTTTTTGATACTTTTTTTAGTGATTATTATATCAGAACGTAAAAGTAATTGCTGTAATTACTTTAAAAAGGAAAACCAATTTGCTGTGTCTTGTAAAAAGTGCCTAAAGATTATTAAAACCTCTGGGAGTACATCAAATATGCTTAAGCATTTGAAGGTAAAAATTTCAATATACTTACACTTTTAATAATTTAATTTTCATATTAATAAAGTGTACTAGTTATTGTATAGTGCAACGGGTAAACATTCGGGGTATTCGACGATTAAAAAAAATTATTTGATTCTTACACGGAGTCAACTATGTCAAAATCGGTGAACCATATATTGTACGCGCGGCGTCCTCTATACGAAGACAAAGATTTCTGATGCAGGTGCAACTGTATCCCAAACAAATAGGCTTTTGGGAAAACGTATTGAGAAACTTATATTTTCTTGGATCGATCCCTGAAGAAGATTGGTTTAATTAGTGAGTTTGCTTGTTTAATAAATTGATTTTTAAATATTACGCTAATGTGTATGCTTTATTTTCAGAGTTTAAATGTCTTGACTGTTTGTTGTTTCTTGTTTTTTGTAATTTTATACAATAAAAATGTTTTTTAAAATTATATTTTTTTATTTTATTATTAATATAGTAATTGAAAATGCAAATAACTATACGCGAAAACCCGCTTAATTGTAAATTGTGGTCATTTGCCTCTAAATTCCCCGAATTACATGCTACATGTTTACTCGTACTCGATACCTAAAAACATCGATACCTATTTTTAAAGTATCGAGTATAATCGATACCATTCCTACAAAATACTCACAAGTACAAAGTATCGATACTTCTCAGTATCGATCGTTGCATCTCTACGAACAGAATCGCCCAGTGTCGAGCGGTGCTGCCAATTCAATTTTTTAAAATCTACTTGGAAAGAGAGTCATTTTCCTACTAGAATTTTATTTACTTGCTCTAAAAAATCTACTAGGTGCGAATAATGCAAGTTATTTATACCGAAAAAATTAAAAACAATTTCTGTAGGTCGGGCAACAAGAATACTTGTGGCTATACGACACGAATTCGAGATTTTCAAACGTAACTTATAAAGTAAGAAAAAGTTATTAGGTATACCTAATTACCAACACGGTTTACGAATTAAAAAACACTATAAAAATTATTCCACAGATTATAAACTATATTGGGATTGGGTTAAGTCATACAACAATAACATTAAACAGCTCTTCGTCATTCTTTTCACCACTAGGTATATGTTTTAGTTTTTTCAACTACATCATCAGTAATATTGCAGGTATCGCCGTCGCGCCGTCGCCAATCGTAGTGAAAACGAAAACTGCGGTCAGCTATTATTAAAATGTCCTACAATTTTCGCGCTCAAATTTATATATCGTGATTTTGCCGTCGGCATATTATGAAATTTCTAAAAAGCAAGGTGATTTTATGCATTTTTGATTGGGCATTTTCTACTAAAAAATCCACTAGCCACTAGATCCATATTTTCTCCACTAAGACTCTTCCAAATTCTACTAACTACATCTAGTAGAATTTCTACCAAATTGGCAACACTGAGTGTCGAGTATGAATGTGTTGCCAGATTATTTTTTTTCTCGTCGCCACATGAGCCGCCAAATGAAAAAAAAGTCGCCAGATTTTTTAAGCGTGAATTTTATTGCAGTATATGTCGGAAAAGTGAAATAAAACATATAAACTGATAATTAAACGATTTTTACTAGGAAAAAAACAAATTCTAATATTTAGAGAATTCTTGATTTCTAACCCAATTTAATTAAAAAATAATAATATAAAAATTATTACAATAGTATCGCCTCATTGATAAGATTGTTGTGGTGTGAAGTTGACTTTTTACGTTAGATCGGGCGGCAGCAGAGCGAAAGTACAGTTTACACGATCGTATAGGCGGATTTTATTGGAATCGAATCGAGTGTTCATAAATCGGCAGCAAAATACGCTATAAAGCTGCATTCACATGGCTTGAAATGAAAAATATTCGCAAAAAATTACACAAATTACAGGCAAATGTTAGTCAACTGCGGTTTAGTGTAAATCGCCCAATTGGCGACTTGTGACTTTTGCAGATTTAGAGTCGCCAGAGAATATTGAAAATCGCCCTATTTGTGATAAATCGCCCCATCTGTCAACACGAAAAAAAAAAGAAGATATGACATTGCCACAGTTTATACCGTCTCGAAATGACGCGACGCGCGCGCGACACGCACGCGACGGTCCAAAATTCCTAGATGTGGACAGGGAGCGCCGTCTGTCCGAGGCGCGTCACAACCCGTCTACTGTCGGTTTTTCGACGGCAGATCAAAGAAAGAGCGAGGCGCAGTATGGACGGGTACTAGTAGGCGCGTAGCAAACGCGCGAGAAATCAGTGAAGAAGGAATCCCTCGTCGCTAAAAATTAATGTGACAGCTAATCTAAGAAATATATTTAAATTAATAAAATACTGGATTTGTTTGCTATTGATTACCTATCCTTGTGGATATATGTATATTTTTTGGAAATTTTTGGTCCGATTTTTACTAATAGATTTTCAAAGTGAGTTGAAATCATTCTTGTACATTTTTTGTAATGACCATTAATGTGCTAGAAACTCAAATCATTCATTAACTTCTGACCGGCTCTTCTTTTTTACAGTTCACTACACCACCATTTTCGTTTCTTTTTCTAATATTAAATGAGATGCAATGAGCATCACCAGGGCCGTAGCTAGGCGTTCGGGGGGGGGGGGGGGGGGGGGATTTAGGTTAGATAGGAAGAGAACTTGTAGTAGCGAATTAAGTTAAAAAGTCCCGCAGGGCCACCAGAGGCAAACATATTTTGGAGCCATGGGGGGTTCAAATCCCCTCCCCCCTTATCTACGGCCCTGAACATCACACCACCGCATAACAATAAACAGGCTGCAGCTTTCTCGTTCGACATGTTTTCCACAAAAAAAACACTTATCCATCTTGCTAGTCACGTGGCAGGCGCGTCTCTCTACATGGCTCACAGCAGGCGCGCGAGAAACCCGTGTTCGTCGCCTATGCGTAGCAGGCGCGCGTCTCGTCAGGTCTATAAGCACCTTAAACCGTGACATTGCGCATGGGGGGGCTTTGCCGATTGTCGACTACGTCATCGGTGACTTATTTTGGCGGCAGCCGACTTAACCTATGCTATTTTAATGTTGTTTACAGCTGGTCTAATTACGAATGACGGTTTTCAGAGTATTTGAAATGAAACTTCTTAACGCGCGCAGGGAGTAAATTTGAAGGTCGCGACACACGACCTGGCGGAACGAAAAATATGAGAATATTGTTATTGTGATACCTTTGTTAGTTTACAAGCAAAAATATGGAATTTGTTCTATTAACTTGTCAAAACATGAGCGAAACTTTTATGAAGAATATTTTTTTTCATTTGTTAAATGAGTGGTATATTTAATAAAACTACTTTTTAACCAAATCCGTTACGATCTGTATAAGGCTAGGGCCGGCGTTTAAGTTTAAGAAGTCACTTCAGATATGCCCACTTAGTGCAGGTGCTTTTTTTATTTTTATTTTTATGGCAATGACACACACGCTAAAGGCAGATCCTATGGCACTCGATGAGCGGTGTGTGTGCGAAGATGTTGATTGACACAATGTTTAAATAGTCGTAGGTTGTACTTTGAGGGAAACAGATATCCTGAGAGTGAGATACACAGCGATGCAGAGCGCCAGACAAAGAGGTCCTTGTAAAGCGATGTTCTAGGTGTTTCCAGTTGTACAACAAACCGGCGCGCTCGTGTCGTCTGTAGTGACTGTCTGACAAGCGTTGCTGGAGGCGGGCCAAATCCTGGGAACATCTGTCGTGAAAATATCTGTGAAAACCGGATATCTCGGCCACAGGTCTGCGGTGTTCCAGATTATCCAGATGCCGGGTCGCTGACGAGACGCCCAGCTCTCTTCTGAATGGAATCTAGCAACTGTAGGATGTTCGGCACCCCAGATGTGTGAGAAACATTTTTGTTGCGAAATAGCGCACGAAGCCTCTGCGAGGCTCATGCCAGAACATATTGCTGTTGACCGAGAGACCCAGTAGTTCGATTGACGACGATGAAGGAATGGTCGATCCTGCCATAATGATACCAGCGCCCGCTGTACTGGCTTTCTTGGTAACCGTGGCTGCTTGGGTTATTGCTGCATGGAACTGGACCAAATTTCTGTCGCCCGTTCGAACTTTCTCCAGATCTTGATTAATTGTTGTAGTCTGCTCTTGGCTGCGGTGATAAGACTCAGTCGCTGGCAAAGGTTTTCTGATATAAATTGGCACACAAAGGTACTCTCATCTGCAAAAGTGTAAACAGGATTATTGGTTTCGGTAAGCAAGACAATAATATAGATGAGGAACAGAGTTTGTGAAACTATTGCACCCCGAGGCACGCCCGCGTTTATTGTTGAATGTGCCTGAGGTGTGTCCATCAACTGCAACGTGAAGAGATTGGCCCTTAAGGAAAGTGGCAAGCCAGCTGCAAAGAGAGGCTGACAGTCCGAAGGACGGCAATTTGTTGAGCAATCTGTCATGCCAAACTCTGTCGCATGCCTTCGAAATATCCAACGCAATCGCTCGAGATTCTTCGTAGTTCTCAATTGCCCTTCTCCATATATGAGTGACATAGGCCAATATATCTCCTGTCGATCTCTCTTTGCGAAAGCCGTATTGGTTATCGCTAATTAATCTGTTGGTCTCAAGGTACTTGAGTAGTTGCTGATTATACATTCCATGACTTTGGAGATTATTGAAAGCAAGGCAATTGGGCGATAGTTTCAGGGCGTGGTTTTCTTGCCTTTTTTGGAAGAGGTTGTACTCGCATGACTTTCCAAGAATATGGGTAAATCCCTTTTTGGTAAGACAGAGAAAAATGTCTGGAAAAAATGGGTGTTAGTTCGTTCGTGCAGTTCTTTAATACGACGTGACGGCAGGTATTCCATCCGGTCCTGATGCCTTTTGCGTATCTAGTTCTTTTTACGTGATGAAACTTAACGTCTGCCATGGTAGTGTTGATGTTCGGTATAGTGGGAGAGCCTTGCCTTCGGCACCGAACATTAACTAGAGACTAGAAGGTTCACTCTCAGTCGGCACTTTTGATGTAGCGCTTACAACGGCGAGACGCCAGATTTTAGACCAGACGGGGAGAAAATTGCTTGCGTAATCTGTTCGCAGCAGATTGACGGGTCGTGAGTGCAAAGTAGACGTCGAGCCAAGGAAAATCTAGGTAGAACCACAGAAAATATAGTTACACATCTATATTTTCTGTGGTAGAACTCTCTTTGATTGTCCCAGTTTGCACAGTGTAATATGTCGAAATAATGTTTAAATATTTTGTTAGGTGCATTATTGCTATACTTAAGGGGTGTCCCAACTTCGTTGCAATTGCATAGCATTTCCGTTAGAGAAAATAGAGTATTTGAGTTTTCACGAAAACGTGCCCTCGTCTCCCATTTAGGTTGTATTTATGGGTTATTTTCTTTGTTAGTATAGATGGAGGAATGCGGTTATCGCGACACTGTGCTATTTTTTGAAAAATGTAGGAAGAGATTAACACACTTTTTATAGCTCTCCTTTGCTGTGATAAGCAGAATGAAATCGGAAATATGTATTTAATTTTTAAGCAACCCTCGTATCTCAGGAAACTTGAAATTATTGAAAAAATAAAATGATTTGCATATACTTTAGTGGTAATGACTTAATTATTTTTTCTTGATGTCAAAATATTAAAAAAAAATAAACGAAGCTTCTTTCTTAAATGAGAAGGTTTCTATATTTTTGCTTGTTCAATTTGGCTCGTCTCAAACTCTTTACCAATGCATTAGGGTCAATGGTTATTTACTATGATAGGCTGGTATTTCTTACGAATTGGCATATTCTTTTCATAGTAAACCGTAATAGACAGGGAACATGGAGTGTATTTCAAAAAAAATGATTCCAAATCTGTAAAATTTGTTTTTTCGTATTTGTCCATTAATAGCTTTGATAAAAAAAATTTAAACCAATTTTTATTTTCTTAGATTCTCGATAGAAATAAACCTTTATATCTCTGGAAGGGTTTCATTATGGTGACTGTGTTATGACAATATGGTTGTGATATGTCATTCTTGATGAAATTCCTAAATACATGATGTAATCCGCATCTTAATACAACTAGGATTAAAGGAGAACATTCTCAAGAACCAAGTCCAGCGATTTCCAACTGTATGCATTTTAAAGCTGTCTTCCTACTAACGTATTAGTTATTTTTAATTTTAAGTTTGTCTAAAGAGTTATCTGGAAATTGTTGAATATTGTTAATATTTCATCCCACTCTTAAGAGGCTTAAAACAAAGGCCTGATCTGATTTCTCGATTCTATCGAAGCTCACGCAGCAGGGACCGTTGGGTCAACAATAAAGTCTTCAAACAATACTGAACGATAATTTAAACCGGGTAAAAGAGTTACAAATTAAATTTTTCTGGGATCTACCGAGAAATGCGACATGCCTACTGAAAAATATCCTGTTTCATCCCCATAGTTTCAGTCGGCACCAGAATCTCTCCAAATCATCTTCAGCAACGGATGTTTACTTTGTCTGGCAAAAAGTCACTCTCAAAGACAAATTGACCAATAAAATTGTCAATTATTTCAGCAGGTTTCCGTTAGGCAGAATGCTTAAGGTAGACATTTATGTCGATCTATTTAAGACTAGTTTCATTTGACCGGTCTTTAGGATCAATTATGAGCAGGTCGTTGGTGTTGGTATGAAGGCTTGTAGGACTCGGTATAAAATCACTATGTGACAAATAATATCCTTTGACTAATACGTCTCTACTAGCACCCAATGACGGATACTAAATCAAAGTAAATCCAACTAGGAAAACATTTTAAACGGCCAATCACAAGATATTAATCGCATTAATATATCGATTGATTTCTTAAATGGAGGTAAATATCGCAAAGGAAATTTTTAACATACCTGGTGGGAATTTCTGGGCAATTTACTAGGCTATTACAAGTAATTTAAATCGATTACGCAATATTCTGGAATAATTAAAATTAATAAAATAATGAAAACATAACTTACGTAGACATCCTTGAAAGTTCTTATGAAATTCCTAAATGGAACGTGCTAATTGGGCACTTGTCGCAAATTTAGCTAGTTTTGTTATTTATAGAATTAATTTCTACCAAACATAAAACGTATTTAGTTCAATAAACCCATTAATAACTGAAAAATTTATAGCTATATTGGTTTCTCTCATTAAATTATGTTGATATTAAGAATATAAGTAAACTCGAATGCACGTGATAATATTTTATGCAAATTTTCTCACAAAATACATACCTACCTTGTCCTTAATGCATTCGGCGCTCAACCATTATAGGTTTAATACATTTTAAACCCATATTTATCTAATTAAAATGATTATTTTCAAAAATACGTAGCAGCAACACAATTAGTAATTACTAAACACATGTAATTAACATAATTCTCTTACGTAATGATATATTACATTTTGATAATAAATGTCCTTTGCAAGAATTTATTTTCGAAAATTTGCATAATCTGCGCTGCCTAATAAATTAAATTGTGAGAATATTATTTAATTAACTATACTATACAATTGAAAAAAACTGCAGTAAAGTATATATATTTTTTAAAATATCGTGCTCTTTTCGCACTTTCTGAGATCTGGGCTCGTAAAAATTGAAATAAAAAGGTTCAATAATAGTAAATCCCCACTAGAAGTATTTATAAACTTGTTCTTTAAAATCTCATTGTTCTTCAAAATCAAAGTCAAAGTCAAACTTTATTATCAAAAGACAAAATACTTGTCACTGACAAAGCCATGCTTACAACTATACGCAGAACATTAGGTCCTAGAACAAATAAAGAAATGGAACAACACATTGAAGGACAGTTAAAATTTTAATATCATGAACTACAAAGTTGTATTTTACACTTGTCAGACCTAAAATCTGTCCAAAGTAGAATAAAGGCCATATAAATATATGGACTGAAACAACACGTAGGTGGTGCTAAGTTTTTGGAACCCTCTATTCCTGGATGGCAAGAAGCAGTTGAATCAATCAAAAAAGTTATGTCAAGATTGCTTACACAGTGGTTAAAAACTGGAAAAATATCAGCCAAATAAGCAGCACCACAGCTTATTGTTGCATCCTTCCGATAATAAGGAAAGGAAAAGAAAAGCCCTGGTTCGATACAAGAGACAAAATAGCTGTAAGTAGGAAACAGCAAGATTACAAGTAGGTACTGGCAGCAAAATCAGACCGCTAAAAGTCGCAAATATTTTGCCGAAACGAGAAGCGAATGCAAACGTGTGATTGATGAAGGATAAACACAATCAAAAAATCAGGAATAAACTTTTTGCAATACCCTAGTGGCTCCAGGAATTTCTGGTCGGTAGCAAACGCAGGAAGTAAGTTACAAAAATGTCTCCCTCACCTTTGACAGACGTTCACGGCGTCGCGTCAGGGCGACTACAGCTAAGGAAAAAACAGACATGCTTGCCGAAATGTTTTCATCGTACTCTACCTTAAACGTCCCCCAAGGCAAGGCTCTCCCGACAAATACAACATCAACACTACCATGGCAGAAGTTAAGTTTCATCACCATGATATTTGTAAAATCCGTAAAGAGCTAGATACGCAAAAGGCATCAGGACCGGACGGAATACCTGCCATAGTGTTAAAGAACTGCGCCAACGAACTAACACCCATTTTATCCAGACTTTTTCTCTTTCTCTGTCTTACCGAAAAGGGATTTATCCATCATGTCGTAAAGTCGCTCGATTGAAATCTGTTCCAAAAAGCCAAGAAAACCACGCCCTCAAACTAACGCCCAATTGCCCTGCTTCCAATAATCTCCAAAGTCATGGAACGTGTAGTCAATCGGCAACTACTCAAGTACCTCGAGACCAACAGAATAATTAGCGATAACCAATACGGTTTTCGCAAAGAGAGATCGACAAACTGCCGTTCTTCGGACTGCCAGTCTCTCTTTTCAGCTGGCATGCCAATTTCCTGAAGAACCCATCTCTGCACATTGCAGTTTGATGGACATATCTCAGACACATACATCATTAATGCAGGCGTGCCTCAGGGTCCAATACTTTTATTCTATTTCTCATCTATATTAATGGCCTGCTAACCGAAACCAATAAACCTGTTTACAGTTTTGCAGATGACAGTATCCTTGTCTCCCAATTTTTGCCAGAAGAACCTTTACCAGCGACTGAGACTTGTCACCGCACAGGCTCAGATCGCAATAATTAAACAAGTCTGGAGAAAGTTCGAGCTAAGGCCGATGGGAATTTGGTTCCATTCAGCTGCTGGATTTCATTTAGATGAGAACTATGCATCTGGTAAGGCACCCGGTGTTCACCTGGGATCTGGATAGTCTGGAACACAGCAGAGATATGGACGAGATCTCCCTGTTTTACGGATATTTTCACGGCAGATTTGGCCCGCCTGTCATATCTCCACGAAAAAAAGAAAGTAACGGTTCGAATGTTTCATTACACAATCAAGGTGTGCAAAGTTAAGTCTTATATTGCTTGTAACTGCATTGGTTGAAGTTTCCAGTTCCAACTTCAAGCAAACTTTAAATGCTTACTTATACATCACATTGCAAGCGAATTACCTAATTTTCACTTTGATCCAGTAACATTGAATAACCCCTTCATTGCACTCTTGCAGGCTCTCAGTTTTTTAACCCTGGACCTGTAAATATTCTCATTGAGGCAGGGGTTTTTGAGGAGCTTATGTACAGCAATAGAGTTTCTTTGGACCCTGACAAACCCATCGTCCAATAGAGTAAACTAGGCTGGTTTGTATCAGGACCAGCTTGAACATTTTTTACCAAAACCAATTCTTTCCGAGGAGAACATTCAGGCTGAGTAGCACTTTTCTGAGACAGTACGGCGTGACTCCAATGGGTGTTTTGTAGTTTCAATTCCATTAAAGCAACCCCCAGAAGTCTTGGGAGAATCATATAATCAAAAAAATCAATTTATGTCACATCAGAACGCAAGCTGTCAATAAAAAGACAATACAATGAAATGTATACTGAATTCATGAGAGAATTTTAAAATCTAAAGCATATGTTACCCTTTTCACTTCTAAGTGACCAAGTCAATTGTTTTTCTCCACGCCATGGTGTCCTAAAGATGGACAGTTTAACAACTTAGTTGAGAGTTGTATTTAACAGTTCGGCCGCTTCTAGTTTGGCTACTCTTAGAACTCTATTGAAATGGTGGATCCAGTGATGCAAGACTTAATTTCTATTAGTTTGACATTTAGGTCGTGTTTTTGGCAGATGTTTGCAAAATGTATTGACGAGTTAGTCCACAGTCTCGCCCTTTGCAACTGATTGTATGGCGTCCTGATTCAAAGGATAAACTTCAAACAATTTCGTTAAGCACCGTTCGTATTGCTTAAAGGTGAGGGCAAATGATGATTTTATCGGCAGCTCTTCAAACGGCCCCAGAGCTATGTGGCAGGTTATAGGTAAACACAAAAACAAATCTAAGGATAATATTACGTCAACATACCTATGCCCTAGCGATTTTAATAACTTTTTTGTTGGGGAGGTTGAGAGATTGATCAACACCATGCCAGTGGCTTCCAGGTCGAGTGCTGAGTATTTTTCTGAGACGATTGTGGGCCCTCAGAACTTTTCGTTTCATGAATTGACTTTTATTCAGGTGAGAGATATCATGTTTAATTTAAAGAACAAGGACAGTAGAGATTTCTATGGTTTTAATAACAAAATTATAAAATGTATTGCAAATGAAATTTATATATCATTAACCCGACTATATAATGAATGCTTGCGGATGAGTGTGTTTCCAAAATGCCTCAAAATCTCTAAAGTAATTCCTGTTCATAAAAAGGAGCCTAAGGATGTCTCTGAAAACTTCAGACCAATTTCCATCATTCCGGTCTTTGGGAAAATTTTTGAAAAAGCTCTTAAAAACCAGTTAGTTACCCATTTCGAAAAATGTAATTTGTTTAATGTTAGACAATTTGGATTCAGAGAGGCACACTCTACTGTCATGGCAATTGACAAGATTATCGAAATTATCAATAGTGGATATGAGGAATGTGGGTATACAGCGTCTTTGTTCTGTGATCTAACAAAGGCGTTTGACTGTGTCTCCCCCAGCTTACTGATTGCAAAACTGAAAGGCTATAACTTTACTACTGATAGCGTGAATCTTCTTGAATCGTATCTCACTGACAGAGAATAATTTGTTTCTTTGAACGAGAATAAGTCTAATACACTACCTGTGAGATTTGGGGTACCGCAGGGGTCTGTGCTGGGACCGGTCATATTTCTTATTTATATTAACGACATAAAAGTAATGAGTGATAATGGTGAAATTATTTTATTTGCAGACGATACTACAGCTCTGAATGTCCATCATGACCTGTCAGTTGCGCGAGGATTGCTTGGGCAGACAAGGGCAAGCCTAAGTGACTGGTTTTCAGCTAATCAATTATGCCTAAATGACGCAAAAACTAAGGAAATGTATTTTTCACTTAGAGATCTGAGTTCAGTAGATAACAGTGAGAGCGTTCGTTTTCTGGGTGTGTATCTGGATCCCAAGTTGACATGGTGCCATCATACCGAGTTCCTAGCTAAAATATTGGCAAGTAACATCTTTTTATTGCGGAGTTTATCGGGTCATCTCTCGAAGCCAGTCTTGGGTTATTGCCTTCCATGCAATAATACAGGCCTTAATATCTTACTCCCTGTTTATTTGGGGACATGCCTCTTTGGCTTCCAGGATTTTCTCACCTCACAGAAGTGCTGTTCGTATAGTGGATGGCTTAAGTTATAGGGAGGCTTAAGTTATAGGGAGGATTGCCGGATTCAGAGAAGCAGAGAGCGTTTATGCAAAAATGCTTCAGATCGGGGTTTTGCAGAAAAAAACTAAAATCCAATTGCCAAGATCTTTTGAATAACATTAAGACATGAGATTCAGATCAGGAGTACCTACCTTTTAGATCTTCAGATACTAGTGAGATTTTAGGCATGCAAAGATTATGTGAATACTATTCAATTTCACGTTAGCCTGATACCTGCTCCAAAACATGTTGCGAAACGTGTGTTTCTATCCGAAGTGGCCAAAATCTGCGATCCTCTTGGTCTTGTAAGTCCCGTAGTGGTAAAAGCAAAAACGGTCACAACAATCTTTATGGGATGAACAAGTCTTAGGAGACTTAGCATAAAAATAGACAAATTTTAGGTTAAACCTAACCAAGTTTAATTCTCTGCAAATATCAAAGAAAGTTGTCTATGCAAACTCGACACCAATTCAACTTCACGGAGTTTTGGATGCTTCGATTAGCGCATATGGTGCCTGTATGAAAGCCTCTATCACTATCAAAATGGACAATGTATTTTGTGCAGGTTATGTCAGAAAAAAGAGGAAACAACAGTACACATACTTTGACACTGTGATGGGTTGTTAAGACTAAGATTCCTTAAGCGGGGAGAAGAAGAGCCAAGAGCTCCCAGATATGCAGTGGATCTGAAAATAACTTATGACGACTCAATGGAGAAGACGGAGTTGGATAGAACTCTAAATGGCTTTTTGAGAGTAGACACAGTAGAGCGCCTAGACTAATCCAATCTAATCTAAGTCAAACTAATATACCTCTTTATAGTCAGCCCAATTTTTTTTATCTCATACCCAATATTAACAACACCCCACAGATGTTCAGTAGATGTGTTTTTTCCTCTTTGTATTTTTTGCCTCACAACTATACAATTTGTAATCAGAACTATATTCTCTTTGACTTTAACTGTACTTTCTAACATAATTTTTTTCAACGTTGACAAATGACTTCAGTACCTAATTAGTTTTGTCCTCAAACATAAATGTGATGTTGATATGCAAAATAATCTTTACGTTAATAAACTATTGTCCAGACAACTATTACTTCTTTAATTATTGGCTGATGCGTTTTCAATAGAAAGCATAAGTAAATATTTTTATTGGCACATTATTGCACATGCTATTTTATCTTTTATTAAATGTATTGATTAACAATTTGAATAATGTAAACGTTTCGATATTAATATTATTTAAAATGTATTTGAAAGTAAGAACGGGACCATTTTTTCATGTTTACGGTAACACACAATTAAACACTAGTTTTAAAGAATGATATTGTTTCAATATTTTCGTGAAAGTTAAAGCGCTGTACAGTGCGTACCCAATAAAAGCTTTGTTAACTGCATTTAGATCATTTCGCCCGTTACCTGTGACAAAGTTATATTGTTTATAAAATGCTTGGCTGCATGTTTTGTCATACTGGGATTGCGTTGTTTTATTTTTGGTTAAATATTTGGGCTAATTTGGGAGAGTTTGGATGACTATGATTAGTTTGGATTAGTCGGATTTTTTTTTTTTAATTCGGAAACAAAAATAAATTTACATAATTAGATTGGCAGCAGCAATACGTGAAATCAATGCGACCATTACAGTTATAGAACATACTTAAATAAAGTTTTATTTATGTTCTATAACAGTTAAGCTCTCCCAAGTTAGCGCAAATGATTAAACAAAAATAAAAAACAACGTAGTTAAAACCCAAACTAACCCAAACAACATTTATTCTACCAAATGGAGAAAAGTGCATAAAACATAATATATAACCCCGCTTTCAACTTTCTAACAACTCCGGCGGAAAGTTAAACCTTGTGAATAGCTCTCGAGTTCAAATTTAAACACTGAATTCAGGCTCCAATTTTTAGATGTAAACGGAATCAGACTTGGAGATTCTATGAAAGCGAAAAAGGGGGCCGCAAATAGAAAAAAAGTGTAATACAGTTAGTAGGGGAGCCCAATAGGGAATTCTTGGACAAATTTGAGCGCGGCATTTTAAGATATTGGGAATACCTTCAACACTCCTGAGTACCCTTCACTTTATGCGAACCCTTCATATAGAGACCCGGTTGTAGAGCAGGTCATTAGTAAAAAAATAGGCAGTAAGAAATACTTGAGCGCAATCATATCAAGGTATGGTGAAATAATTACATGCTCAAAAATGTGGCAATTTGAGCGTAACCTACTGACGTAGCAGGATCGCGAACCTGAAAAAAAAACGCGCGACCAATTTCTTTTTTAATATTTTTAACTAACCCAAACTAGTTCAAGGATGGTGGGAAGAATAGAATCTGACGATGTCTCCACACGCAACAAGGCAACCCGCGCAAGAATGCTGGTCTTTTTTAAGTGGAAGACCCTGTATATTTTTCAATATTTAAAATTGTTATGAAATTCCAAGAAATTTGATATATCTTGTTCAACTTTAACTTCATTTAATTCTGAGATATTGACAGTTGAAAATTGACCTTTTTTCATCTTTGTCATGCTATAAATATCAAACGGTAGAGAAATGAATAGAGAAAGACGCCTTGTACTTTCCGTATTAACTTTTTAAAAGCTGTATGAACTAATTATAGAAT
>MU184402.1:31457-44761 GCA_016904865.1 Pissodes strobi | reverse complement strand
TAATAAACTAATACATACCTACCCTTTTGGGCACCTAAAGAGCGATAATTGTCTGCCATTCGTCTTTCACAATCAACTACTGAACAAATATTTCGATTTTCGACTAGACATTTTACTCAGAAATCCACCAAAAACAAACCGCTATTTTTGAAATCTCACTCTATACGCCGGACCGTAAACAAATTTTAAATTAACTTAAATTACCTAGCTCTCCGCTGTAGACTGGCACCAGTCTACCGTGCAGGCGGGGAGTGGCGGAGTGGAATTTGACGATGGCGCGGAGTGAATCAACTTATACTTTTAATTCTGTAAACTTTGACACCTCTAAAAATGAATACATTATATGACTCTTTTTCTCCTTATTATAATCCTCCACTGTAGACTGGCACCAGTCTACCGGGCAGGCGAGGAGTGGCGGAGTGGAATTTGACGATGGCGCGGAGTGAATCAACATATACTTTTAATTCTGTAAACTTTGACACCGCTAAAAATTAATACATTATATGACTCTTTTCCTCCTTATTATAATCTTCAAAGTTTAATAGGTTTCCACCACGCTCCAGAATGCCGTCTCTTTGCTGAGTGGGCTTCCTACTAAGTGTGATTCGGACGCTAATGTTAATACAGAAATTTCGGAGATAGGTACGTCATATAAATTAAACTCACCAATTAATGTTGTTGTAATAAATTTTGAGTATTTATACGACCAAGCCAGACTTCTCAAAACTTCTAGGAATATTACCCTATTTTTGACTGCTGATCGTTTATTGTGGACCCTTGTTGTGTGTGAATTGCTCTACTCTCTCAGCTTCAAAGCATAAGGGAGTCAGGATGAAGAATCGATGGCCTTGCGTTGCATATCATTGTAGAGAATGTCATCTATCAGATAGTCCAGATAATAGCACCATGGAATTCCCAGCCAAACTTGTAAAAAATACTTTGAAGGCATTAAGAGATTTATATCCAAAAATGAAAAGGCGACAGAAAAACTATCGAAAACTCTAAAAATTAAAAATGGAATCTAAGCTCCATAAAATCAGAATAACACATTTGAAGAATTGCCCAAAAATGTTGGTATCCCAAAGAAGTCTATTAGTGCAGCACTCAACGCAATGACAGTATCACAATTACACCTACTACCTCAGTCAATGAAAATCGACAAATAAAGGCTTTGAAATAGACATATGAACTGAATGGCAAATACGAAGTCGAGCAGGCTGAAATATTGTGCCTTAAAAAGAATTTGACGAAACACTGTTCTAGCTTTCACACAGTTCGGGAGCTTCCACCAGATTCGTTATCTGATTAACAATTCAGTATTACTGCTATACAAACAAATACTGTGGAAGTTAAAATATGTACTGGGCCACAAAACTCAAAACTCAGGAAATATTTTGCAGCATTGGAATGTTCATTCTGCAAAAGGTTGTGAACGTTTTAGGTTATTCGATTGTTTGTATTTTTGTATTCAACAAAACATGCGAAAATGAGTTTTAAAAATGGATTTGATATTTAACTACAATTAAGGGTAGAGTGGAGTAAAGAGTTTCAGTATGGGTTTTACTACCCTACATTCGACTGCATTAATGCAATGCAATGCAATTTATGAATGATAAAGAAAATATCTCCGGAAAACAAATAAAAATAAAAAAAAGGTTTTTGAGAGTAGCTCATCTGAAGATAACAAAAGAAATATTGAGTACTTTTTTGACGATAATAAACTGGACAATATTGGTGGCAGAAGATGAATATGTCACATTCAATAAAGATAAATTGGCGCATGCAATCTCGTCGCCAAACAAATAAAAAAGAAAATTCTCAAATTTTTGGCACTTACTGAACGTACTTTTTCGTCGCTCAAGCCTAAAAAGGTAAAATAAGAGGCCTGCAAATCTGTCGCAGCCTGTTTGTAGGTAGGCACCTAAATTTAAAACCAATTCTTCCCAATTTTTATTTATAATTTCAAAATATCCCTCCAGGGAGGGGTGCAACCACCAGAATCTAACCTAAGGCATGCACAAAATCATACTTTAACTTTTTCTTTTTTTTTTATGGCAGTGGAATACACACTAAAGGGAGATCCTATGGCGCTTGACGAGCGGTGCATGTGCGAAGATGTTTATTGACACGGTTCTTGAATAGTAGGTTGTAATTGGGGGGAAACAGATGTCCTGGGAGTGAGTTCCACAGTGATGCAGTGCGCCAGACAAACGAGTTCTTGTAAAGCGATGTTCTAGGTGTTTTCCAGTTGTACGACGTACTGGTGCGCTCTTGCCGTCTGTTGCCAAGGGCAGGATGAGGCGGGCCAAATCCTGGGAACATCTGCCGTGAAAGTATCTGTAAATCCGGGACATCTCGGCCACATGTCTGCGGTGTTCCAGACTATCCAGATTTCGGGTCAACTCCGGGTCGCCGATGAGACGCACAGCTGTCTTCTGAATGGCATCCAGCAGCTTTAGGGTGTGCTTTGGTGCGGCACCCCAGATGTCTGAGCAATATTCTAAGCACGGTCTTATTTGTGCTTTGTAGAGCAAGAGCAACTGCTGCGGTGTATACAGTTTTTTGTTGCGAAATGGCGTACCAAGCTTCTGGAAGGCTGATTTTGCGATGTTAGCAACGTGGTCATGCCAGGACATATTGCTGTTGACGCAGACACCCAGTAGTCCGATTGACGAGGATAAAGGAATGGTCGATCCTGCCATAATGATGTCAGGGCTCGCCGTATTGGGCCTCTTGGTAAACGTGGCTGCTCGGGTCTTTGCTGCATTGAACTGGACCAAATGTCTGTCGCACCAAGTTTGAACTTTCTCCAGGTCTTGATTAATTGCTGTAATCTGCTCCTGTCTGCGGTGATAAGTCTCATTCGTTGGTAAAGGTTTATCTGATCTAAATTGGGAGTCAAGGGTACTGTCTGTCATCTGCAAAACTATAAACAGGATTATTCGTTTCGGTCAGCAGGTCATTAATATAGATGAGGAACAGAGTTGGTGAAAGTATTGCGCCCTGAGGCACGCCCGCGTTAATTGTAAATGGACTCTCCGAAGTTTTCAATTGCCCTACTCCATATGAGTGACATAGGCCAATATATATCCTGTCGATCTCTCTTTGCGAAAGCCGTATTGATTATCGCTGATTATTCTGTTGTTCTCGAAGTACTTGAGTAGTTGCTGATTGATTACACGTTATATGACTTTGGAGACCATGGGAAGCCCTATTAGACTACCCTAGTGACCAAACGACCTGTACCCATCATGGTATGTTTTCTTGATGGCAAAAATGCAAGTGTAATAAACATACACTTTTTTGGCCAGCGACGAAAGTGCTTGTGCAATAAACACGAACCATTTTGACCAGCGCGGCGACCAAAAAGTATACCGTATATTTCAATTCGTTTTCACATTTTTGAGAGTTTTTTGATAATTTGCATCCATTCTGAATTATTTCCTTAGCTTCAACTTCATTATTGTGGCAGTATGATGAAATCGAGTTCATAGAGATTTCTTACCACGATTGGTCTAGGGAAGCCTATTTGCTTCCCTAAATAGTTAGCGATTTGCCGAAGACTCGGAAGATTTTAGGTAAGCAACAGTATGATATAATATCATATTATGTAAAACAAGGGCCATCAATGCGTTTATGATCTTGGTGACGAAAAAGCATAAGCCGCTTCACATAATATTTACTTTGCAATTTACTTATTTGTATAGGATCTCTCCACATATATTGACACACACACACACACACACACACACACGTCAAATTTTGACAGAGAATTTTGACTTTTTCCTTATGAAGCACATGATACGCATATTTAAGAAAAGCCATATTTTCTGATTTCAAATCTTTGAATATAAAATTCACATACATATAGTTTGATCACATTTGATCGAGCCGTTTTGGAAATATGTGGTCCTAAATTAAAAAAATAATAATAATACATTGGAAGATCATGGTATCAAAAAATGCCATATAGCGAGGAGGAAAAACTATATTTTACCAAAACAATAATATTCATATGCCGCCAGAACTGAATATCGGCGACCATTTCCTTTACGAGCCATTCCGGCGAAAAATATGTTTAAAAATGTAGAACGAGAATTACGTTTCAGAAAAGATCTGCTAAGAAGAGTGTTGTGGTCGATCAGAAGAAAACTTAAATATTTTAGTATATTTTGAAGTTAGTAGTAGATAACTAGTGAAACGAAAATTGCCAATAATTTTTGACAAATCTACATTCATGCTTAAGTTGCAAATTTCCCGAAAATGATCGGTAATGTTCATTGCACTTGCCATATTACTACTGAGAATGACCAGTCAAAACATACAAATTTGCATTCATGTATATATGTCAAAAATTACCGATAATTTTCAGTGCATAATGAACATGTTTTCAAATAACTGATAATATTAATATTGAAGATTTACTCATCAGACAATACGATTAAATAATATGGCATCAAGATGGTGCCCCACCGAATAATATTATACCCGTTTGCCCTTTTTAAATGAAAAATTGAACCAGTGGATTAGACGGACAGAGTCAATTCGTTGACCACCAAACAGTCCGAACTTGACGCCACTGGATTCGTTTCTGTGGGGTTTCGTGAAACATCAAGTTAAGGAGGAGAGAACTGAAGATATTGAGCAGGTCCTTAAACCAAAGTCATCGACCAGATATAATTAATACGATACAAAAGATCTATAGAATTACACAGATTGTTTTAATAATAATGGTGGTCATATAATTATAATAATAATAATTATATGGTAATGTATTGTATTTTTGTCATTGAAAGCAAGTGTCGCTTAATAAAGGTTAGAATATTTGTGCTTTTATTCATTTCGACTTAATCAACAATACCTCTACAAAAGTGCTAAGGGCTCACGAAATTTTAGCTCATGACGTCGTGCATGTAGTCCTTTGTCACCGAACATACGTTATATGTTCGGGGCCTTTGTTGTTTGGAGCGAAGATGTGGGAGGAGGGCTTGCGGGTGAAAGGGTAATCGCCATCGAGGTGCAATCGGTTGCAACGCTGGCAGACTACTGCGATAGTAGCGAGAATTAGGATGCCCGTATATAAAGAATGTATCTCTTATGTTACAATTTCTCCAGAACATGTCCCATAAAATGTTCTTTCGTCTTTTATAATGTGGTATTTCGTAATTTATTTATTTAATTATCTACATACAGTGGACGGTTGATTTATGGGTAGAATACTACGAGTAGGACATCGGAGGTTGAGAAAAAAATTTTAGAACGAATTTAAGAGAATCCGAATCTGAGCACCAGATCGGAGACGTCACCGTCGCCGTTGCGCGCTGTGTAAAAATTTTCAAAATGGCAACAAGTAAATAAGTACATACATACGTACATATTTATTAGATAGATTATTCATATTATGTACCTATACCTACAAAATATAGACAGATACCTTGTTTTTACATGCGTTACATATACTCGCCGGATAATTTGCCGATCTCAATAATTGGCAGTATCGTGGGTCCCAACACCCGCCAATTATCGAGGTCCACTGTACTTTCCTTACAGAGCCGGCAACAGCGCAAATAAAACAAAGGATTAGTTTGTGAATTTGCCGTAGGTACTTAATGGTTGCCTTATTCGATAATTAGTTATTTTGTTGCATTTTTGTGCTTTTAACTGCGTGAATCTTGAACCTTAACTAATATTTCGTTGCATATTTAGGTATACAATTTATATTGATATGCGTATTTTTAAATGTGTAAAACTATATATTTCGGACTTAATACCTGTTGTTCGGCGGTTTATGCGCGGCGCAGTTTATAAGTTTTTCTTCGTGTTTAATTGTATGTTTTTCTCTCGTTTTCGGGTAGTTTTGTGATAACTGATACTTAGTGTGGATGTAACTCAAAAGTGTTGCATTCCTGGCTTTAATAAATAAATAAATAAATAAATAATGCTTTTATTTAGCACTTGGCTAGTTAAAACAAACAAGTTAATAATCACAATTACAATAACTTAATCAGTTCCTTAAGTACATAAAAAGTCTTTTGTTAAAAATACCCAAACTAGGAGCATTTTTTACACTATTCGGCAAGTCATTAAAAAGGCGCACCCCATCGTAAAACAGAGATTTTTGTAATAATGTTGCTTTCACCATAGAAATATGATAATGCTGGTTAGATCTTATATTATATTCATGAAAATTCGAACGCTTTTCTAGGAAAAACTTTAAATAGTTGGGCTGCAGATTATTTTCAATCTTATATATTAAAACGAGATTCGCTCTCTTAATGAATTGCTCAACATTTAACCAATCCAGTGAACGCAACATATTCTCAATTGGTGTATATTTGTCACAGTTTAGCAAAATCCGCATAACCTTGTTCTGTTGTATCTGTAACCTTTGTACTTCCAATTTACCACAAGAGATCAACAATGAACAAGCATATGAGAAATTAGGCAAAATTATAGTATTGTATATTAACATTTTAGTCCACTGAGACAAATTTGTTGATACACGACTGAAAAACCCTATTTTTTTACCAATCTTCTTACATATAAAATCCATATGATTTCCGAAACTTAACTGTGGGTCCAAAATCACTCCCAAGTACCTAATCTCAGAGACAAACTCAACAAGGTCTCCATTTATATTTAGAAAAAAACCGGAATTATTATATTTTTGACAATTTACTTTTGAACCAATAACCATGCATTTTGTTTTTGAACTATTTAATTTTAATTTATTCTGACAAAGCCAGTCATACAGAATTTGTAATTCATTATTCATTACCAAAGTTACCCGTTCAAAGTCCCTACCCGAAACAGAGATTAGGGTGTCGTCAGCAAACTGATTAACAAATGAATTTCCTAAAACTTGATGTACATCATTAACATATATAATAAACAGAAGCGGCCCCAAAACACTCCCTTGCGGTACACCCCATCTACTATCTCTTCTACCAGAGAAACTATCACCAACCTTCGTTTGGTGATGCCTGTCCATCAAAAAGTCCTTGAGCCATTCAAGTGCGCAACCTTCAATGCCATATAACACTAATTTTTTAATAAGAATATCCCTGTCAATTGTTTCAAAGGCTCGTTTTAAATCAACAAAAATACTTAAAGTTAGTTTGGACTCACTCATGTTTTTCCTCCAGACAGCACACACGTATTGTAGCGCCGACTCACACGAATGCTGACCTCTGAATCCGGACTGTCCGCTGTATAACAATCCATTGCTCTCGAAATACTCCCGAAGCTGACCGCACACTATTGTTTCAAGAATTTTGTCAACTACTGGCAACAGGTTTATTGGACGAAAATCACTAGGAATACTCGGTTTAGATAAACTTTAACAAGTTAATAAATGAATTTGGGGACATATTCCTAGAAACTTATAATAAACGATCGTTAATGTTTCACTTAATTTTGGAATATTGTATTGAACAAAAACATGCCTCGCATTTCGATGGATGCACTAATCGTAATGAAAAAGACGTTTTAAAAATAATTCTCAAAAGCATTTCCAATACCCTCTTAAAAAGTTATTGCGCTAAAACTAGCCACAGGTTAAAAATTAGAAATTAAAAAAAAATCGATATACTTAATGAATAAATATTTTTATAACTAAACATATCCTAATTTGTGTCCTATTTTTTTTGACGCTCGAGCGTGTCAGGACTTAATGTATTTTCATGGCTTGTGTTCTATAATAAGTATTATAAGTATATATAGTTTTTATACCTAAACACTCACTTAAACACTATGTTAGGCTCGATGTTAGGTAAATGAAATTTGAAACTGCATAACATGCATGCCTACATTATACCTGCTAAAGTATATTTTTTATCGAGTTTTTTTATTTTAAGTAATAATAATTAAGAGAAGGTGTGGAATAGTTCAGTATATGTATTTATGTGTAATAACACTTTTTTCAGTGGCATAAAAAAAATTGTTATAGTTATACATAAATACATATCCTGAATTTTGGCGCAGGTGTAGGGGAGTTGGGAGCCAGTATTTAATACTGCACTCAGTATTAAACCCAAACATAACTTTTGGGATGTGTCAAGAAGTTTTTCATATACCTAGCTAACGTTCTTTAAAATAAGTTAACTCTTGATAGTTTTCATAAATATTAATGTAGGTATGTATCCCCTTATGTGATTAAAATTGCACGGCCTACATGGATGACGAAATACGACAAGCACTAAGGCCTTGTTATGGAGTGGATATTGACTTAATTCATCACTGTTTACCAAGATATTCCTATTTATAATTTTCTCAAAATGTAGGGCACTATATTTCTAAAACGGCTTGATCAAAATGTGGTCAAACTATACATATATATGTGATATATCTGATAAGAAAAAATTATCCTCTGTCCAAATTTGACATTTCGAAAAAAAATCTGAAATCGGATTCCAAAATTTCAGTTAAAACCCTAAAACATATTTACTATTTTTTTTATAGCCGTTCAAATGCTTCTTCTAGAGGGGAAGGGTCAATATATGAGGAAAGACCCTGTAACTATATTATGTATTATTTCCAGTATTCAGAACGCCAAAAATGTTATCATTTTGTTACTCGAAAATGTCGAGGGAGACGTAATAATAAAACTAGGGTACTACCCGGGCTCGGGACTGAAAAGTCTTTTATTATTATATGGTTCCACGTATCATTTAAACTTACTCAAGTCGTCTGTATCATCTTGTCCTAACAATTATTATTTTATTTCTCAAACACAAGAATCAATAAAATTGCTGATTTACCCAGATTTACCGTTATTTCTATGATCTATGCATAATAATGACTACCGACTATATTAGTATTCTTTTATAACTTAAACCTGAATACCAACAGCGTAACAGGTTGTCCCCTACGTGCGTCAGCGTATATTATACGTAACCATCATGGAGCTTAATGCCGCCAAAATCGATAATGGTATAGACATCCACAGTAATGCCTTTCTTTGTCTAACTAATGAAGTTGGTGAGTAATAAAGCTATATTATATTAAATTGCGGCATTATGATCATTTAAGTATTAATAAAGAATGATTTTTCTATTTAGGAATATATTTATCAAATTTCTCATATTTGAAACCTGCTGCTCCTCCTAAATATAAGAATAGCCCTAGATCCAATTTTGAATGCGATATAGACAAAAAGTGAACTCCGTTATGGGACCTTTGTTTAAACTGGCATACAGTTCTAGTAAGAATAACTGCACATCAAGAAAATGTGCTTAGATTTTTACAAGCAACAAGTTCAAGAAACCTAGTTAGAGACAACCTAGTTCCAAAAAAACTCGTATACGTAAAGTACCGATATTATTATTTTGTTATAGATAGACAAGTTATATTACCTTGATAACACACGCTGAGTTATAAGAAAGTTCAGTATTATTACTATAATTGCATATATCAAAACGTGTTGGTTGCAACTAGGAAATACAATGTATCGTTAACTCATATCAAGTATACAGTTTATGACTTTCTACTCGTATTTTCAGTAATAACATCGAATAAAACAAGCTATTAACAAAAATAGAGAGGTGCCTATATTTATATTATTAATAGTTTACGATTGAAATAATTATCGCTTTTCAACATGCAGGTTTCTGAACAATGCATCCACATAATGGGAGGTGATAAAAATGATAATAATAACTTTTTTTTTAATTATTTCCTGGCAATTATGCCACGTGGGTTGAAGCATATTGCTTCCGCAAAATAAAAAGCGTTTTTAACCGCCAGCCACTTGAAGAAAACAAGGTTTAAAGTCAAAACTAAATTTTGGGAGGTGAATGTATATTGTGCTTATGAGGCAGCTTGTGTGTATTTCCCTCCTTTTATAAATATTATACCTATGCATAATATAATTAATTTATATTTTTATTACCATATTGAAAGTCAAAAGTATCACATTCTCTTGTTCTTTTAACATAAATCATTGACAGATTTATTATTGGTCTTGTCAAATACAGGGTGTCGCGAAAAGTTCTGTACAAAATGGTAGCACAAATTCCTAGCCCAATTCAGCTTAGTCCAAAAATAGACACGTACTATTTTTTCAACTTTTTTGTAAATATTTATCTTAATATCGCACGAAATTTCGTACTTAGGGTTTGTTTTTGAGGGTGCTACCAACGGCACTGAATTTGATGTTTTATTGCATGCTGAAACTCATCGCAATCACCCTTTACAATTTATCTAGGTTTCGGACTGGCCCACGAAATTTGGATCAACTAAAAAATTACATAATGAGCTAACATTGGTAAGAACGAACTGACAAAAACAATAGGAATAACACATTATATTATAAATTGTTCCATAAAACTGTAAGTATATATGTACGTTTTCAACTTAGGAAAATTTCCGCACCTAAATCACCGTTTGAAAACTGGTACTTTCAACACTTGTTACGTAATATACTATTTCAACATATCTATAGTCCTCTCGCACGATATTTTCCATAAAAAAAAATAATTCATTCTCACGCCAAACACTAATTTTCGACGGATTTCGTTAGAAGTCAGTGAAATATAAACGCCACAAGGATTCTCTTCCCCTCAAATACAATAATTTTATTCGTTTACTTCGCCTGACAGGCGCTGCTGCCGGAAATAAATCTAAAATTATTCTCACAAACAGATATCTTCTTTTCATAGCAAGCTTCCGGAATCTTTTCAAACGTTTGTATTCAATACGACTCATATTTTAGGACTTTCAGTAAATTGACACTTCCAAAAGACCTGCCATTTTTGCCGGAAACACGATTTATATCAAAATCATATTCTGTAAGACTTGTCGAATTTCCAATAATCATCGATAACATTTTGTTAATGGTTATTTGCCTTATCATTCCTTCTAAGTTAATCTGTTCAAATCACTATAATGAAGGTGGATTTTTGTTAAAAGTAATGTCAAAAAATATCTTTTGGCATATTTATACGGGTAGTGAGTTACAGGAAGACACTTTTACATCTAAATTGCAAATACTTTTTAACAATAGAGAAATAGGGACTGAGACAGTACGGGTAATTTCTTTACATTTTTATGGCTGCTATGACAAGGACGACCTGATTTAAAAATCAAAATAGTTCGGACTTGGGGCGACAGGAATTTGGTCTAGTCCAATGCAGCAAAAACCCAAGCACCTACATTTACCAGCAAAGACAATACGGCAGGCCCTGACATCATTATGGCAGGATCGACCATTCCTTCATCCTCGTTAACCGGAGTACTGGGTATCTCGGTCCACAGCAATAGGTCCTGGCATAACCACATTGCTAACATCTTAAAATCAGCCTCGCGGAAGCTTGTTGCCATTTCGTAACAAAAAAAAAACAGTAAACACCGCCGCAAATGCTCTTGCGCTACGAAGCGCAAATAACATCGTACTTAGAATAATGCTCACACTCCAACACATCTGGGGCGCTGCACCTAAGCTCACCCCAACGCTACTGGATTCCATTCAGAAGAGAGCTGTGCCTCTCGTCGGCAACACAGAGTTGACCCGGGATCAGGATAGTCTCGAACACCACAAACATGTGGCCGAAATATCCCTGTTTTACGTATATTTTCACGGCAGATGTTCTCAGGATTTGGCCCGCCTCATCACACTCTCAGCAACGACTGTCAGACAGTCACGACAGACGGTAAGAGCGTACCTGTTCGTCGTTCAACCGGAAACACCTAGAACATCGCTTTACAAAGACTCTTTTTTCTGCTGCACTGCAGCACTATGGAATTCACTCCTCAATTACAACCTGCAGCTATTGAAGACCCGTGTCAATCAACATCTTCGTACACACACCGCTCGTCGAGTGCCATAGTGTCTGTGCTACTGTCATAAAAAAGCATAAACAGAATTGCTTCTTTCAACTACGAGTGCGCCAAAACATTTTTTGCAAACCTCAAGACCCTGCTGGATATTTATAATTTCTCTTCAAGCAAAATATTTAACATGGATGAAACTGGCGTTACGGTAGTCCACAAAGAGTGTCCAGAATGCATGGGCCTAAAAACGTATAGAACATGGGAGGTGTTACTTCGGCGGAATGAAACCGAACAATAACAGCTGGTATTTTCCGTTACTACTGTAGGTAAGTATTGCCCACCTATGTTAATATACGCAGGAAAATGAATTGGCCCCACTGGCACCGCTTCAAGCCAATGGTCCAATTGGGGCTCTTTATATATCTTCCAAAATTAATCCAGATTTATTTGTTAAATGGCTAAAACACTTCCAAAAAATCGTCAAGGCTACCGAGACAGATTCCGTTCATTCGGTTTTAGACAACCACTCCATATTTTATTCAAAACATACAATTTTTGCAAAAATAATTTTATACATATCTGAAACCCCTCGATTTAAACCTTTCCTTGGCCCTCTCAAGAGCAAGATCTATGCGGCAAATGGTCTTCATCTGATCAACCTTACTCATGAAAGAATCACAAAAAACGGTGTAGCTGAGCTTTTAAATAGAGCATTTTTAAAAGTAGCTACCATCAAGAAAGCTATCTCTGAGTTAAAGTCCGTTCGGATATATCGTTTAAACTCAGATAGATTTACTGGTTACAATATTCATTCTTCACCTGATAGAGAATCAACACTCGATCCTAGACCTTCTACATCACGCAAAGACACTTGACTTGCACCCGATAAAGCTATTCCTGTGCAACACAATATATCTCTACGTCAGCAAACTCGTTCCTTAGCTTTGCTCCGATCCCCAAAAAAAGCTAAAGCCAGAAGTTGCGAAGAGAAAGTCTCGTTATAAACAGTAAACTATGGCAACAAGCTAACGGCAAACTTGAAATTGAGCGATAAATGCTAAATTATTTTTTTTTAGAATGACAAAAACAGACTTTGAAGATCTTGTAAATTTGATAACTTCATAGGTGGCTCCATTTCACTTTCAGCACCGTTCACTCTCCAAAATTTAGCCAAAGGCGACTATTACAGGAACTTAATGTATTAGAACAAAAAATACATAGCCAAGCAAGCAATTTTAACTCATATCAGGTAGGTCTTGTGATCTCAGACAACAATAATTGGTAATGTTTCACATTAATTTACGCAAAAGGTCGCTGAACAGGTGACGAGAATAAAAATTAAAACACTATTTTAATACCGGAGAAAGTTTTTCGCAATACCGCATTAAAATCTGATGAACCGTGGAGATTATTACGAGTTAGCTGTTTTAACGAACCTATAGATCTGTTACTAAATTAAGAAAGTAAAGTGACGACTTGTACATAGCTAGTTATATCGCATTGTATGTTCCCGGAGGGTGTCCCATATGTCATTT
>MU184402.1:0-16457 GCA_016904865.1 Pissodes strobi | reverse complement strand
TTCCTCTCAAAATAATCCTGCGGCATCCGAATCATCGATCTTTCTTTGCCTTCTCTAGTAAATTTTCTTAATGCTCTAACTTATTTTTCGGCAAAATCCTGGTTTGCTGCTTCTATTTCAGGTGTATCGTTGATAATTCCATATTTCCATCAGATGGAAAAGGTGATATATCGGCTGCCGTGATATAATTTCCACAGTTGGCGAGTTAGAAATATTTTTGTATCGCGATGGTTTTTCAGGTGTTTGGATCGAGAGGTGCTTGGGATCGTCTGTTACGCAAGGTCTCTCAGTACTCTTTGCTGGGAAGTAAATGTCAGATAAAAATATCTGGATTGAGTGGATATGTCCCTGTTGAAAATAGCATTCTGAACACTTTTCAATGTCGCTGCTTTGTAGTAGGCTTTTTTCAACTGACAACTTGATACTCACTACCAAGTTGCCGGTTGGAAGAAGCCAGTTCTTCCTAGTGTTTAGTTCTATTTGGTGCTGGCTGATAAAGTGTTTAAAGGTCCATAAAAATTATCAACAACTGGTTGCCTGCAATCTGGCGGAAAACAAAACAATTAAGGTCATTAGATTTTGTATATTCCATTACTTAGTGGTTTCTATGTCTACGATGTTTGACAAATTTCAGGAAATGCGTCATCCATTTAATGAAAGATTCACCATTCTATAGGTGCATTGTCATCTTTCATATTTTTTTTTAGGAAAGATGTTAAAAAGGTCAGACGGCTTTCATGCTGATCGCGGTCTGCACTTGTCAAAATTCTGACTTTCTTTCCTCTCGCTGTTGCAAAAGTTGAACAATTTTGGACAGGAACAGTGGAGAGGTCTGGTTGATCCAGATTCCAGATTTCGTTTGGCTCGAACCTGTTCCTTATTATTAGGTACTCTATTTCAAAATATTTTCGAATTTGCTCTTTATTGAAATATCTGCCGGTGTGGTTATCTTTCCCAAAATCCCTCAACCGATCCCAGCCTTAAAACAAACAAAACAAAAATCTACGAGGGACTCTTTTTACGTCAGCTGAAGGCTGTTGCTGCCGTAAAAAAATCGGCTCTATAAATTGTTAAGATGTTCAACAATGTCTCGTTTCAAGTCTTGACTAAATGTCACCCTATGTCGGCCTATATATTCTTTCTTCCGCTCAGATTCCTGCACGTGGACCGTGGCTTGACATGGAAAAGGCAAATCCAAGCGGCAAGAGACAAAACTAAGCTAAATCCCATGATGAAAAGACAAGGCCAAATGTCACTGAAGATTAAGCTCACTATGATAAAAACGATAGCTAGGCCTCAACTGACACGTGGTTCAACAGCTTGGAGATACCCAGTGAAATTCAGCATGAAATTGCTCACAGGAACAGAGAACAAGCTAATCAGGAGGGCAGCTGGTGCACCTTGGTTCGTCAGAAATGCTGACCTGCATGTAGACCTACAGTGGCAACCACCAGATTACTTTATAGCCGATAAGGCTAGAAGCGTAATCTTAAGAGCAGAGAACCGGGCTGATAAAGAATTGAGGCAAGTAGTAGATTATATTCCAGACGACCTAAGAAGACGCAGATGGGCCAAACACAGAAGACCTAAGAGTCTAATTGAGTGACCGCACAAAAGACGACCAGTGCTAAGCAGCACAGAGCAGAGGAGGAGTGGAGTAACATCCAATCCTGCTACCTACATTTCAACTAGAAAAAGACACAACAAGCTACGCGAGGCGTAATCTGAGTAATCACAGCGAAGCATCTACAATAGGAAGACCAGGACTTAATAGGAGCCAATCCCGGAAGTCCTCGCCTCCGGCCTGCAGTAGAGACCCCTAGCAGGGCCCGCTCTAGGGCCGGACAACCCGGACATTTGTCCGGGGCGGCAAATTGAAAGGGCGGCATTTTTTCACAAAATGTCCAGTTAATGGAAAAAATAAATAATTAAATAAAAAAAAATAATGTATAGGATTAAATTGTAGTGTAAAAAAAAACATCTGTCGCGACCGACGGGAATCGAACTCGCAGCGCCGGAATGACAGGTAAGAACGCAGAAATTTTGCTAAAACGGTAAAAGGGACTAACCCAAACTAAATTAAAGATTCGAAAAATGATCCATTCGAAGAATTCCACATTCGAAAAATTATCGATTCGAAGAACTGTCTTTTCGAAGAACTGTCCATTCGAAGAAATTTCGTTCGAAGAACTGTCGTTCGAATAATTGTCATTCGAAAAACCATCCGGATTCAGATGAAATTGGCGTTGAGGCTAGTTTTGAATCAACAATACCACGACATCGTGTAAGAAGAAGAAACCCCCATTTCTCATACGAAACACGAGATGAACCGATCGAAGATCCCAAAGAAAAATATAAGATCGATTTTTTTTATTTTACAATTGATCAAGCACTAAATGCTAGAGAATAAACTTAAAAGAGGTAATAAAAAAGTTTTCAGAAATAAAAGTGAGAAAGAAATGTTTCCTGTGACTTTAAAGTAGCTGATGTTATTTTTGTTTAGTTTTAATAGGATGTAAGTTTTGTTTGTGCGGTTGTGCCATAACACATTTTTGTAATAATATTAAAAATGCACCTGGTTAACAATTAATTTGCTTTTCATTATTTTGGTATTTGTACTACCCTTGGACCCATAGTGTTACCTTCAAATGTATTAAAAATTATTGTTTGTAGGAATAAGTGTTATATTAATATTACCATTTTTAATGTTTACTGTTTTGTCCTTCTTGAATTTTAATTATGTTATATGTTTCTTTTTGAATATACGTTTTTAATATAATTTAAAACCATTTGATTTTTATTTTAAACAAAAGATATACATTTTTAAATATGTAGGGGGCGGCAATTTTCCGTTTTTGACCGAGGCGACGTAAACGCTGAAGCGGGCCCTGCCCCTAGGGGGTTAAATTACAGGTTGGAACCCAGCTGAATTTTTAATGGGTATGCCAGTGGTGAGTCCCATACTACCCCCACCCATGGGGTGTGTATAAAAGAGCATTTCCTCAGAGCACAAAAGAAACGATTCCTTAAGGATTCCGTCTAAGGATTGTAAATCGAGCGGTGTACGTCTTGCATGCTAAAAGCCAACCCATACTTTGTTCTTGAACAGCTACGTATAACCATAGGTACAAAAATTGATGAGATGGCATACTATGCTACGTAATTTAAGACTGACGTATCTAATAATGCCACCTCACCCATATTTTTACATGCATCAGCAAATTGAATTGATTTTTTAAATTAATCTAAGAAGCACAGCATCCAACATGTTAAGCTTGGTATTAAAAATTCACATCCAAGTAAATTCACTTACATACCTTGATTTTGATGATATTGAAATTTGACGATCTGAAACGTTTTGAACAAGCGTCTAAAAACTTCTGCACTTGCGACGTGGTAAGCCTTTTGCAGATGAAATATAATGTGGTTTGCGTCACATGTAGCATACAGCATAACCAAATTTATTGAAAATGTAGGAAACATGGGCGATATGCCGTCTCATCCGGTCTGCCGTCTTGGACATACTTTCGCCATAGTTTCAATCAATATTTTACTTCGAAAAGGCACTGTTTTTCGAAAAATCATTAAAATGTTGTTGTAGACCTAATACCTCGAGTAGTAAGTATTTTGCTCATTATTTTAATCGTAGTCTTAATATGTAAACTCATTCGTAATATTTAGAACTTATTTTACTCTTTGATTTTTCACTAACGGAATCTTCCCAGACAAACTCATATTTAGTTGTCTCTACATTTACTGTAATATTATAAAAACAAAGATAATTTGTGTTTATCAGAAGAGGGTCCTAAACCCGATGACGAATGCTGGGAAGACCGTATCGTAAAACCTTAGGCCTGTACAGTGATTAGTGACATAGCAAGTTCTCATTTTGGCCCTTAGTTTTCACCGTAGAGCTTACATACATTTATTCTTTAACCAACCGGTACGCTACTCCGTTACTATACAATACACCCGTATATATTCTTATTTCCTATGACTGAGAGTGAAACACTCGAGCTTGTAAAATCAGTCTCATGCAAAAGCTCAAGTGGAGCAGATGAGGTCCCTTGTAATTTGTTGGTTAAATGTGTTATTCATATTCTTTCTCCATTGACCCATCTTATCAATTTCTCCTCAATTTGTCCCCAATTTTCCAAAAGAATTAAAAACATCACTTATTGTACCTCTACACAAAAAGGGTGATATTTCTCTGGTTGACAATTATAGGCCTATTGCTTTATTATCTGTGTTCTCAAAAATTTTTGAAAAATCCTATAAAAGAAGACTTGTCACATTTCTCGAAAAATTTAACATTTTATCATGCCATCAGTTTGGTTTCAGTTCTGGACTCTCAACTGCAGATGCTATTATCTCCTTTTATACCCCTATTTTAAACAATTTTTTTCTAAAATTGAAAACTGCCGGTATTTTCTTTGATTTTACTAAAGCCTTTGATACTGTCAATCACACTATGCTTCTGAGTAAGGCTTTTCATTATGGTGTAAGAGGATCTGCCTATAAATGGCTTGAATCATATTTGTTAAACCGAATCCAGGCTGTAAAGCAGCTTTAGCTAAGGGCAAATGGTCAGGTGACATTTTCTAACTGGGTAGAGGTTAAAACTGGTGTTCCTCAGGGAATTCTCCTTGGTCCTATTTTATTTCTGATTTTTATTAATGATTTGCTTTTTTTAATTGATGACAGTTATATCACCTTATTCGCTGATGATACGTCGGCAATTGTCTCAGGTCACGACTACCAGTCTCTTCATGTGCGAGCTAGCAAATGCATAGCTGATGTTTCTTATTGGTGTCAAAGAAGTGGTCTTTGTCTTAACAGTCTTAAGACAAATTTTATCCTTTTCACACCTGCTCGAGTTGTCCAGGATAGAAGCTTGTTACTAAGGAAGGGTTTAAATACCATAATTCAACAAGAGTCGTCTAAATTTTTGGGCATTATCGTTGATAAGCATTTGTCCTGGAATGAACAGGTGGACTTAGTATGTGGCAAATTAGCTCGTAGTAACTATGCCATTTTTCAGCTTAGAGATTTTGTAGATACTTACACCCTTAAAACCTTTTATTATGCCGCAGTACACTCTACTTTGGCCTATGGTTTGTTAGCTTAGGGTAACTCCTGCACTATTGAAGGGGCATTGATTTGTCAGAAACGTATTATCCGTACCATGTTTAGAGTTCCTTATAGAGAGTCATGTCGAGAAACCTTTAGAAAGGAAAAAATTCCTACAATCATAAACATATATTATATCCTCCAGTGTTCATGTGAAATTTTCAAAAAATCCACGAGTCTTGTTAATTATTACAGGATTCGAAATGCAGACAAATTATATATCCCTTTCACTCACTTATCGCAGGTTCAGGATAGCCCTATGATTACCTCTATGAAAATTTTTAACTTACTGCCAAACCATCTTAAAAGTGCTAAAAGTTTCGCAATTTTTAAAAGATCATTAAAGACTATGCTAGCTGACCATCCATTCTACTCGCTGACTGAATTTTTTAATTGTAATTTTAATTAGATAATTTTCTTTTTGTAATTTTAATGTATTTTTAAGGCATTTTGTATTTTTAAGACTTTTTGCATTTATCATTTCATTGACAATTCCGATGCATGTCTATGGAAATAAACTATTTGTATAAGGCCAGGTTTTACCTACTAACTCTCTCACTTTTTACATCAACTTCTTGACCGACACAATTACTCCTCTAGTGCTAACTCAACTATCCTCTAAATCAGGGTCGTGCGGTCCATGCAAGCAAGGGAAGCGCTGCTTCCCCTAGAATCTGCAACCGAAAAATAGAATTCTAGTATCATAATAAACTGCAACATCCTAAATGTAAAGGTCCATCCTGCATAAAATAATAAGTCTAACCGAAACTAACCCATATGCGTAAGCAACATTTCAAGTTAAATACATGCATCAAGAAAACAGAGCGTAATGTACTATTTACCTTATCTTTGTCATATAGACGACAATGCGTCCAACATCTTCTTTGCCGTCTGCCCGACCACAACGAGCTTCAATAAGCAAGATCTTCAATTGCTTCCCGGTTTACATATGAAATTTTCGGGGTCAAATACTAAAGCCTAGAGGTTAAGTTCCGATCGCTTTACCGCCGAATACGCAGTTGTGTTGATTAAATATGCGCTCACGTGACGTTTGTACTTGTATAGTTTGTTGGAAACCAGGAATATTTTTTTATTTGAATAGATAGACGCCAGACAGTTTACACACCATGGCATCTTCATCGACTGATTTTTCGAAAAGTGATTCATCAGCTGTGCTTCATGTTGGGTAAACGGTTCAGTTCTCGGAGTCTGTTGGAAAATCAAGCATAATAAATAAATATAAGTCAAAGGCTGAGATGAGAAATGAGAGGAGAATCCAATTATATTATAAATAGACGTTTCTAAAAATTGCTTCCCTTCTTTCAAATTCCACCGCACGCCACTGCTCTAAATGTATTTTTGCATATTGATTTTAAAGTGAATAAATAGTTTTAAACACCCAAAAGTAGATGCGTGCAAGAATCCCAGAAGACTACACCAGAGAACACAACAAAGTCATGCCTTTCTAGTTATATTATTATAAATGAGCAAGACAAGTTTAATTAAATTTAAAAAATATAAATTAGAAACTGCAAAGAGCCTACATTTTACTAGATTGTATATTCAGAATTTAACGGAAAATTTCCCTCACGTATAAAAACGTCGTGCCATTTTCAAAAAATTACAGCCAATATCGTACAGTACTTGACAATCGTACACTAAAAAAGCCATTGAAGTGGACGTGTTTCTCGACGTGTTTTTATAAACAAAAATTAAGTATTGGTTTACCCGTAAATGGTTCAAACATGTGTTTAAAAAAAAACACAATAAAAACTGCTGTAGAGCAATATTTAACAAAAGCAGCAAATTCGTAATATCAAAGGCAATAAGGCCCCAAATTTAACGAGTTTCAATTAATGAAATCTACTTATGAAGACAACGATCCTCTCATTTATATTTGGGTTCCTTCAACAGCAGCTAATATTGCGTTATCAGTTACGGAAAAATGTCGATAAGAAAAAAAACATGTAACCAGTACATAGCTTATTAGAAGGAAGCAAAGAACTTCTAGAGATCTTGCATAGGTCGTGGAGAAAGAAATGAATAATTAGGGAAAGATTCAGAGGAAATTTTTGAGTCTCTCATGAGTACTAGTGTTGAGTTTGAAAGAACCATTTCTGCGCCTGCAGCAGGAACAGTTTGCACTACAACTAGGTCACGGCTGATAAGCTGCGTTTTCTAGGAATACACTGTATCAAAATAATATAATATTATATTTTAGCAAAGGCGAAGATATTTATCGATCTATTACCTTTAAAAATTTGGTTTTTAAGAGGCTTAATCTTATTTTGAAAGATTATTTTTGTTTTATATATCTATTTAAATAAAAGTTCCGAATGTTTATGGAAAAATCAGTAAATTTGCGATCTCTAATTATAACCGATAAATGCTTACGAATTTAAAAATGTAAACCCGTTAACTCGTACTACTTTCTTCAATAGTATTAAAGTCGATCTAAAATATCGTCTGCATGCACATAAAATTGGGTACCTGCTACGGGAAAAATTGAAGCTATGGTAAATTTATAATTACTAAAGTTGTAAATTAGAGAAGCAAATACCAAAAAAACTGTATTTCTCAGGAAGAACGCATTAATTATCGGCAGTTTGCCAGGCGTTCATGGTATTATGCTACATTCTCAAGACAATAATATTTATGTATACCTCATGCGCCAAGATTACTTTTCCAAAGAAATGCATAATAATAAATAATAGTTATGGTTCTAGGAAGTATTTATTGAGTATTTGAACATTAGTTCATTGAACCTTAATTTAAATAAAGATTATATTATTTGGTCTTATTTCGTTGAACGCTTAGATTTTTCGATATAGGAGGAAGGAGTTTAAGATGAGGATTCCAAACTTATATCTAGCTATACCATCGTAATAAAATACGACCGTACTTGTTATACATAAAAATAATTCCGAGACCACATACAGAGAACGACATTAATAGGATACCTACATACTATTAAAATGGATATTCAAACAACAGGATCAAAGACCAAAAAGAAATATTAGAAAGTTCACAATAAAAGCAAAAATCGTAGAAGCTAAAGAAAAAATACCGTAAGCCGTAAGACATTAAGCAGTAAGTTATGAAATATATGAGCCCAAAATCATATCATTTGGCCCAGTCGATATTTTATTTTTTACTTTATTTTAGGAACAACTATAGTAACTACCAAAGCAAAATCTATTTAACCCAATTATTATTATTGAAATTTAAGAATTTTTTGTAAACACTTCCAGCAGGTCTCGCCCGTATTTATTCTTCATAATATGCCGAAGTATTTCAATTTAATGACAGATCGGGGCTACTGGATATCCAATTCAACATCGAAATAGTGTTTTGCACCATCCTTTCCTCTATTATTTTCACAACGTGTCACAAAACGGCATCTTGTTGGAATATGTATACTCATGTACCAACCACCCCTGTTCACTAGTCTATTGACAAACGCATTACAAGCATAATTTGTCCGATGCCTTTCTTCAAAAAACAGTTGATGCTGTCTGGTCCGCCTTAGTGGCACATGGAAAGAAATTTTGTGTAATATACCTACATTCGCAATCAATTGCAGCATTGAATATTTTGTGGAGAAATATTAAAAGAGCGTTCTTTCTGCGGAATTCTAAAGTTTGCAGACCACACAATAGCAGCCTAGTTTCATAGGAAAGGTCTTGGTATGGAAAATTAAATTTAAAGAGCAGGTATTTTGCGAATTTGTTTTGCACCCCTTTCCAGTCTTTTAATATGACATTGGTAATGGGGGCTCCATATTACAGAACAGTATTCTAAAATACTGCGGACAAACAGTTGTAGAGGGCTATCAGAGCCTTGGTGTCATAAATATACCCCTATAAAATCCATGTTGTTCAGCTATTATGTAATGTTTATATGTATTAAAAAGTTCATCACTTATGATTGCTTCAAATACTTAGAGAGCAGAAATATTCCACGATAATTTTCAGTCTCACTTTTATCACCAGTTTTAAGATTGAAAATGTTTTTGTTTTCCTATTATGGGGTATCAAATCACGAAAAAGTGCATGCTACATTTGGCACATCACGTGAGAGATCGTGTTAGTCTGTTTCTGAGGACGGAATAGGTTCAAATGACAAAAATAAATTAAGGCTCACTGTAACTAACCGAAAGTTGATTGAACGACTAACCCACACTAACTAAAAGTAATCAAAAGCACAAAAAAGGTTAAAATGAATCGGAACAAATTAAAAAAATAAAAGTAAGTTAAAACCAACTCAAAGTAACCGAAATTTGGCGAATAACCAAAACTAACCATAAAAATTAAAATTGGTTATAACCTGTCGGATCCGGTTCAAATTACTAAAATAAATTGGAACTAACTGAAACTAACCGAAAGTTGATTCAACGACTAACCGAAAGTAACCAAAAGCTCAAAAAAAGGCTAAAACGTATCGAAACAGATTAAAAATATAAAAGTAAGTTAAAACTAACTAAAACGAACCGAATTATGGCGACTAACCAAAACTACCCAAAAACATTAAATTCGATTATAACGTATCGGCGCCGATTGAAATGACTAAAATTAAAACTAACTGAAATTAACTGAATATTGATTGAACGACTACCCACGACGACTATCTAACCCAATCTAACCTAAACTAACCAAAAGCACCAAATATGGCTAAAACGTATCGGAGCAGATTAAAAATATTATAATAAGTTAAAAATAACACAAATTAACCGAATTTTGGCGCCTAACCAAAATTAACCAAAAACATTAAAATTGATATATCGAAAAGTTGATTGAATAACTAACCAAAACTAATCAAAAGTTACCAAAAGCACCAAAACGGGCTAAAATGTATCGAAATAGGTTACACAAATAAAACTAACCAAAACGAACCGAGTTTTGGCGACTAACGAGAACCAATCAAAAATATTATATTTGACTATAACGGAGCCGGTTCAGATGAATACTTTGGTTTCTTGACAGTGAGTTTACAAGGTCGCATCACGACACGGAAAATTTTAGTGAACGTCACGACACGGTTTATGCATAACTGAGTATAACGTCTCGGAACCCGCTCCAATAAGGAAAATAAATTGAGACTAAGTGAAAATAACCGAAAGTTGATTGGACGACTAACCAAAACTAACCAGATCTATTAAAATTGTTTAGAATGGATCGGAACCAGTTCAAATGACTAAAATATGTTGAGAATAAGTGAAACTAACCGAAAGTTGATTAGACGACTATCCAGAACTAACCAAACCTATTAAAATTGATAATAACGTATCGGAACCGACTCAAATAACTAAATGTTGAAACCAAGTGAAACTAACCGAAAGTTGATTAGACGACTAAGCAAAACTAATCAAATCTATTAAAACTGAATATAACGTATCGGAACCGGCTTAAATAAGTAAAATAAGTTGAGGCAAAGTAAAACTAAATGGAAGTTAATTCGCCGATTATCCGATACTAACCAAATTTATTAAAATTGATTATAACGTATTGCAACTGACTCAAATGTCTGAAATAAGTTGGAACTACCCGAAAGTTGATTCCACGATTAACCAAGACTAACCAAATCTATGAAAATTGATTATAACGTATCGTAAGCAGTTGAAATGAATAAAATAAGTTGATATTAAGTGAATCTAACCGAAAGTTTATTAGCAGACTAACCAAAACTAACCAAAACTATTTAAATTGATTATAACGTATCGGAACCAGCTCAAATAAGTAAAATAAGTTGAGACTAAGGGAAACTAACCGAAAGTTTATTCGACGATTAACCAAGAATAACCTAATCTATTAAAATTGATTATAACGTATCGTAACCGGTTCAAATTACTAAAATAAGTTGATATTAGTGAAACTAACCCAAATTTAAATTGAAGACTAACCAGAACTAACCCAATCTATTAAAATTATTTATAACGTATCGGAAACGGTTCAAATGACTAAAGTAAGTTGAGATTGAGTGAAACTAACTGAAACTTGATTGGACGACTAACCAAAAATAACAAAATCTATTAAAATTAATTATAACGCATCGGATGACCAAAATAAGTTGACATTAAGTGAAACTAATCGAAAGGTGATTGGACGATTAACCAAATCTAAACAAATATATTAAAATTTATTATAGTGTATCGGAACCGGCGTAAGTAAGTAGAATAAGTTGAGACTAACTAAATATATTGAAATTGGTTACAAAATATCGGAACCGGCTCAAATAAGTAAAATAATTTCAGACTAAGTGAAACTAACCGGAAGCTGCTTGATGACTAACCAAATCTATTAAAATTGATTATAACGTATCGGAACCGGTTCAAATGACTAAAATAAGTTAAGACTATGGGAAACTACGAAAGTTGATTGGACGACTAACCAGAACTAATCAAATCGATGAAAATTGATTATAACGTATCGGATCCAGCTCAAATAAGTAAAATAAGTTGAGACTAATGCCCGGTTTCTGAAGTACCAGATGTCTATTGTATAAAGTTATGAGGCCTATAATTACTATGGTTACAATTGTATTAACAATCGTTGTCAAAATTTAAATTGTTTATAACGTATCGGAACCGCCTCAAATGACTAAAATAATTTGAGACTAAGTGAAATTAACCGAAAGTTAATTGAACGGCTAACCAAAACTTACTAAACCCATTAAAATTGATTATAAGGTATCGGAACCGGTTCAAATGACTAAAATAAGTTAAAACTAAGGAAAACTAACCGAAAGTTGATTTGACGACTAACCAAAATAACGGTAACGGAACCGGCTCAAATAAGTAAAAAAAGTTGCGACTAAGAGAAACGAACCGAAAATTGATTAGACGACTAACCAAAGCTATTAAAATTGATTATTATAACGTATTGGAACCGACTCAAATGACTAAAATAAGTTGATACTAAGTGAAACTATCCGCGTTAGATCGGGGATTGAAAGACGAATCGAATGCAGTTTTTACAACCACCACTAATGTTATAAATAGTAAAAACGAACGAAACTTTTTTACATTAGATTGTGTTAAGGGTGGGTGAGGGTGACTTTTAGATTCTGACGACAGACTAGTCGTGTTTTTTATCGTAAGATCGAGAAATGTGAGACGAATCGAATGCAAATGGTCGTTTGATTTTTACAACCACACTTTAAATTTTTTAAAGTTTTAAATTGTAAAAAAAGAACGAGACTTGAAGTAATATAGGTACATTTATTTGGTATATTTTGGTAAACTAAACTACGTAATCTAACCCGATCTCACCCAAACTTCTATCAACTATTATATTTCCACACAATTATGAGTTTTCTCAGATCTCAAATGTAATAAGCGTTGCATTCTGCTTCGGCATTTTCAATGTCCCCCCGGTTGCATTTTTGTGAAGGACTGTGAATTTTAAATATTGGAATCAAATTTGAATATTTCCAGACATCTGGAAAAACTCCGCTGCTAAAAGATCTCTGGAATAATGTACAGAATGGTACCGCCAAGGATAAATTGCAGTTCTTTAATAAAACTGGGCGAATTCGATCAAGCCCACTCTTTTTTGATGTATCATGTATCAAGATTAGATTGCATAATTTGTCAGAAATTTCTACTTCAGTAAAACAGTGAGAATATATTAGGCTAGAAAATTCACCTGAATTTAAGCAGCCCAGATCTACGTCGTCGTGAACAGAGTAGCTAGATTGAAAGTGGCTGGCAAATGCATGAGCTATATGATTGGGATCTGTTAATTCTTGGCTTTGATATCTCACAACACTTGGTAGATTAGAATATTTCTTAAGATTATTCACAAAGCTCCAAAAATGCTTAACACCTTCCGGAATCAGGTGTTCCGTTCGTGAGACATATAACATATAGCACTAGTCACTTCTGCGCTTTACCTCACGACGAACATTTGAGTAAGCCTGATAGTCCACATCCTGACCAGACCTTTTAAATACCTTGTACAGTTTATTTTTTTGTCCTATTAATTTTCGTAAAGGTCTGTCAAACCATCTTGGATACCGGTGTTCCTTAATACTTTTTTGGGGTACGAACATGTCTATCTCCTGAAATAATTTATCATAGAATAATTTAACTATCTGATTAATATCAGTTTCCGTTGACAAAAAAGTTCAATCGACCTGACCAAGATAATTATTTAATTCACAGTAATCTACTCGGGAAAACTGGTAAACTGTTAGGTACTTCGGTTTTGTTTTTGAGGGGTGCAACATAACGAATATCGAGAGCCATTTCAAGTGCAGGATGGTAGTTATCAATATGGGTCAAAGGGGTATGGCTGGATGAAACTGAGACACCAGGACATGACTGTGAATATAAAAAACGAGGATTCTGTTCATGCTGTTGCGCACCGCGTTAACATGCTCGAATTCCAGAAAGTACATTGTATCAAGCAAGATTTCTGCAAATAATGAAGTGAGCCTTACTGGAACTAGGGTATCATCTTCCCACTCCCATTCAATAGAAGGTAGATTGAAATCGCTGAGTATTATAAATTTCGGATTGCCATACCTATTCCTCAACAATTCACAGGTTTTACAAAATTATATATAGCATTGTTGGTTAGAGTTCGGTGGAAAATAGACACGGGGAGTGATGCCCCCACCATTCCGAGTTGCCACGGGATGTGGCCCATCAAATCCCATCGCCCTCCTCCAGGCTGGAGAACACCAACTGTGGAGTGATCCAACAAACCCCATTTTTACCCCTGTCAGACTAGGGACCGCCAAAGGAATTAGTCTGATGCCGATGCTTCGAGTGGAAGCAGCCCTAGGTGGTAGATACATAAGCCTACTCGCATCGTCCGGTGAAAGACCACCCCACCAGAATTGGGAAGCGCTAAGTGATTTTCCGAAATCACGTTCCGCTTTCGCGCTGGTGGTCCCGGGTTCCACAGTAGGAATATATGGACATGATGGTGCTTCCAGGATCAAAATATTCCGGAAATAAACTCCCCGGCCATTCGGATCTCCGGGCGCTGGGTGGCCCTGGGAGCCCTTCATTCCGCATTTCACAGACAGCAAAGATACCGATCCAATTTAGAATAGATTTCTGCAACATAAGAGGCCTAAATACAAACATAAATTCGGTACACCAACATCTACAAGCAAATAGACCACACATATTAGCCCTTACGGAAACACAAGTATGTTGAATAACAACAACAGTGAATTACCTCTATCCTGGTTACGACTTACATACCCGATTTAGAAATAAGTTCGGAATATGCCTTTTTGTCCGAAGCGACCTTTCATGTCACCGCCAGGAAACACTCGAACCGAACAACCTTGACGTGATGTAGCTCAAGTTCACCGCAAAGGGATTAACCAAGTTTATATGTTGTCTCAATCGCCCTCCGAGCGATAGAGCCTACCAATGCTTTTTTCTAGCTGCCACTTTTGACTCAATACAGGTCGATCACCCCAGTTCAGAAATAATCGTTCTGGGAGAATTCAATGGCCACAGCACCAACTAGCTCAAACATCACAACAAGACCGACAGCGAAGGTAGAGAAGCTGAAGCATTTGCCATCAGCTGCGGGCTTACTCAACTTGTAGACGAACCAACTCGAATCTCAAAGAGGGGCGAATTCGCCGCTCTCCTGGATCTTTTTCTGACCACCAATCCTGACCAGTACAAGGTTACAGTTGGTCCGCCATTAGGTACCTCCGACCACAAAATTATTACAACGGTTTGTAAATTGCCACCCATACAGAAGGATCCACCATTGCCTCGCAAAATCTGGCATTACAATTCTGCAAACTGGGACGATCTAAGGCAGTTCTACCTAGATTTTCCTTGGCTCGACGTCTGCTTTGCCACTGATGACCCGTCAGCCTGCTGCGAAGAGATCATGCAAGTAATCTCCTCAGGAATGGAAGCATACATCCCAAATTCCATCAAGTTGCCATCAAAAGGAAAGCCCTGGTTTGACAAAAGATGCGAAAGAGCTGTAGGAAGGAAACAACAAGCTTATAAGTACTGGCAGCAAAATAAGACCGCTGAAAATCGCAATTATTTTATCGAAGCGAGAAACGAGTGCAAGCGTGTGATCGACGAAACTAAGGACAAACACAATCAAAGGACCAGGAATAAACTTTTGCAATGCCCCAGTGGTTCCAGGAATTTCTGGTCGGTAGCAAAGGCAGTAAGTAACAACTTTACAAAAACGTCTCTCCCACCTTTGACGGACGAACGTGGCATCACGGCGACTACAGCCAAGGAAAAAGCAAACATGCTCGCCAAAATATTTTCATCGCACTCTACCTTAGACGTGCCTCAAGACAAGACTCTCCCCACTAAACCGAACATCAACACTACCATGGCAGAAGTCAAGTTTTCTCACCGTGATATTCGCAAAATCCTTAAAGAACTAGATACGCAAAAGGCGTCAGGACCGGACGGAATACCTGCCATCGTGCTAAAGAACTGCGCCAACGAACTAACACCCGTTTTTTCCAGGCTTTTTTCTCTTTCTTACAGAAAAGGGATTTACCCATCCTCTTGGAAAGTCGCTCCTGTTCCAAAAAAAAGGCAAGAAAACCACGCCCTCAAACTATCGCCCAATTGCCTTGCTTCCAATAATCTCCAAAGTCATGGAACGTGTAGTCAACCAGCAACTACTCAAGTACCTCGAGAGCAACAGAATAATCAGCGATAATCAATACGGCTTCCGCAAAGAGAGATCGACAGGAGATATATTAGCCTATGTCACTCATATATGGAGTAGGGCAATTGAAAACTACGGAGAGTCTCGAGCGATTGCGTTGGATATTTCAAAGGCATTCGACAGAGTTTGGCATGACGGACTGCTCAACAAACTGTCGTCTTTGGGACTGCCCGCCTTTCTCTGCAGCTGGCTGGCCAGTTTCCTTAAGAACCGATCCCTACACGTTGCAGTCGATGGACGCATCTCGGACACATTCACCATCAACGCGGGCGGGCCTCAGGGCGCAATACTTTCACCAACTCTGTTCCTCATCTATATTAATGACCTGCTGATCGAAACGAATAATCATGTTTACAGTTTTGCAGATGACAGTACCCTTGTCTCCCACTTTAGATCAGAAAAACCCTTACCAGCGACTGAGACTCATCACCGCAGACAGGAGCAGATTACAGGAATTAATCAAGACCTGGAGAAAGTTCAAACTTGGGGCGACCGAAATTTGGTCCAGTTCAATGCAGCAAAGACCCAAGCAGCAACGTTTACTAAGAGGACCAATACAGCGGGCCCTGACATCATTATGGCAGGATCGACCATTCCTTCATCCTCGTCAATCGGGCTGCTGGGTGTCTCGGTCAACAGCAATAT